>MCJB01018429.1:2886-53208 GCA_002018475.1 Nicotiana obtusifolia | reverse complement strand
ACATTCATCCTCGAATGTAAGGGTTTACGGGGAGTTTAACTCATCGTGGATTTCTTGACGAAAATTTCCGGCTGAGTTTCCTCTATAAAATGGACACTAGCAAAACTTGCAAGCAGTTAAACCCAACCTATGGCCTTACAAGGCCATACAAAGCAATATAGCTACGTACATTATCCGCATATCCCCATTTTGTATTAAGGAAGAGTATTCTCAAGTTATTGCTTCCCTCATAGAGGCGGTTCTCCTTCTAATGCGTCCTGCATTCCCCCGGCACCCTCGTTATCTTCATTCTGGAATAGGTAAGGGTATTTAGACTTCATGTCATCTTCTACTTCCCATGTCATTTCTTTCGTATTATCATTCCTCCACAATACTTTGACGGAAGCTACATCCTTTGTTCTCAGCTTGCGGACTTGTCGATCTAATATAGTCACTAGCATTTCTTCATATGATAGATCCTTTGTAACTTGTACATCATTAATAGGGACGACCTGAGAAGGGTCTCCAATACATTTCCTCAACATAGATACATGGAATATCGGGTGGACAAATTCCAATTCAGATGGCAATTCTAACTCATAAGCAACCTGTCCAATTCGTCAAAGAATTTTGTACGGCTCGATATACCGCGGAATTAGTTTACCCTTCTTCCCAAAACGCAAAACACCCTTCATCGGCGAGATCTTCAGGAAAACCCAATCACCAACCTCAAATTCCAGGTCACGACATCGGACATCAAAATAAGATTTTTACCTGCTTTGTGCCGCCTTCAATTGCTCTTGTATCACTTTCACCTTCTCAGTGGCTTGGTGAATCAAATCTGGCCCATATAATTCCGTCTCACCGACTTCGAACCATCCAACTGGTGATCTATATCTCCTCCCACACAGTGCCTCGTAAGGGGCCATTTTAATACTGGAATGGTAGCTATTATTGTAGGCAAATTCTATGAGTGCCAGATGATCATCCCAGTTCCCCTTGAAATCTAGAACACATGCTCGTAGCATATCTTCAAGTGTCTGAATGGTACGTTCAGCCTGTCCGTCAGTCTGCGGATGGAATGCCGTGCTGAGATTCACTTGTGTGCCTACACCCTTCTGAAAAGACCTCCAATGTTTAGGCGTAAATTAAGCTCATCGGTCTGATATAGTAGACACCGGCACACCATGAAGCCTAACAATCTCCTTGATATACAACTTCGCATAGTCTTCAGCTGTGTAAGTTGTCTTAACTGGCAGAAAATGGGCACATTTTGTAAGTCGATCAACTATCACCCAGATGGGGTCAAACTTATGATAAGAGCGAGGTAACCCAACAATGAAGTCAATATTAATCACCTCCCATTTCTAGGTCGGAATTTCTATATTTTGAATCAATCCACCGTGTTTATGATGCTCAATCTTTACTTGTTGACAATTAGGGCACTGGGCTACAAATTCTGCAATATACTTCTTCATGTTATCCCACTAATACTGCTCCTTAATGTCATGATACATCTTAGTCGAATCGGGATGGATTGAATATCGGGACTGATGAATCTCAATCATAATTTTCTCTCGCAACCTTGGTACATTAGGTACACATAATCGTCCCTGGTATCTTAGTGTCCCGTCCCCTCCGATCTCGAAAGCTGAAATTTTACCCTGCTGAATGCCCTCTCTCAATTGTACCAAGGTAGGATCTTCATATTGCCGTGCTTTTACCTCGGTTACCAAAGATGATTCTGATGTATTCTTTATAGTAACACCTCTGTCATCAGAGTCTAACAATCTGATTCTCATATTGGCTAGCTGATGAAGCTCTTTAGTCAACCCCTGTCTACTTGCCTCAATGTGTACTAGGCTTCCCATTGACTTACGACTGAGAGCGTCTGCCACAACATTGGCTTTACCGGAATGGTACAATATCTCGACGTCGTAATCTTTCAGTAATTCAAGCCAACGCCGCTGTCAAATTCAACTCTTTCTGCTTGAAAATGTATTGTAAACTCTTATGATCTGTGTAGATGTCAACATGGACACCATATAAGTAGTGCCGCCATATCTTTAAAGCATATATCACTGCAGCCAATTCCAAATCATGAGTCGGGTAATTATTTCCATGCTTCTTTAATTGTCTTGATGCATAAGCAATCACCTTCCCACGTTGCATCAATACGCACCCCAAACCTACACCTGAAGCATCACAATATACCACATACTCTTCTATTCCTTCTAGGAGAGTAAGCACTGGCGCGGAGGTCAACCGATTCTTTAGCTCCTGGAAACTACGTTCACAAGCATTAGACAACTGGAACTTGGTAGCTTTTCGTGTCAACTTAGTCAATGGTGCTGATATAGAGGAAAACCCTTCTACAAACCTCCTATAATATCCTGCTAGCCCTAGAAAACTACGGACTTCTGACGGTGTTGTGGGTCTTGGCCAACTCTTCACTGCATCAATCTTCTGAGCGCCGATACTAATACCCTCGTCAGATATCACATGGCCAAGGAATGCTACTGAGTTTAGCCAGAATTCACATTTGGAGAGCTTAGCATACAACTTACGATCCTGAAGGGTCTGTAATACTATCCGCAAGTGGCCCGTATGTTCTGTCTCTGAACGAGAATACACCAAAATTCCATCAATGAATACAATCACGAATACCTCAAGATAGGGCCTGAATACACTATTCATGACATCCATAAAAGCTGCTAGGGCATTTGTTAGCCCGAACAACATTACCAAGAACTCAAAATGCCCATATCTTGTCCGGAAGGCTGTTTTTGGAATATCCTTCTCCTTGACCCTCACTTGATGATACCCTGAACGTAAGTCAATCTTGGAAAAATACTTGGCACCCTGGAGTTGGTCAAATAGGTCGTCAATACTTGGAAGTGGATATTTGTTCTTTATAGTAAACTTATTCAACTGTCGATAATCGATACACATCCTTAACGACCCATCTTTCTTTCGCACAAACAAGACTGGCGCACCCAAAGGTGAAGTGCTAGGCCTAATGAAGCCCTTATCCAGCAAGTCCTTCAACTGTGCCTTCAACTCTCGTAACTCTACCGGGGCCATCTTGTATGGAGGGATAGAGATTGGTTGAGTGTCAGGCAACACATCAATGCTAAACTCTATCTCCCTTTCAGGAGGAAGACCTGGGAGTTCATCTGGGTAAACATCTGGAAATTCATTGACAACGGGGATTGATTGTAGAGTAGGCGGCTTCGCCTCTCCATCCCTAACGCAAACGAGATGATAAATGTAACCCTTTTAGATCATCTTCCTTGCCTTAAGATAGGAAGTAAATATACCTTTCGTCATAGCAATGATCCCCTTCCATTCGATGATGGGTTCACCAGGAAACTGAAACCTAACCATCTTCATACGACAATCAACATTTGCATAGCATGAGGCCAAGCAGTCCATTCCCATTATCACATCAAAATAAACCATTTCTAACTCAAATAAATTAGCTGAGGTTTGACGACTACAAATCATCACTATACAACCTGTATATACCTTTCTAGCAATCACCGATTCTCCTATCGGAGTAGATACCGCAAGTAGTTTACTTATTAATTCAGGTTTGACGCCAAACTTATTAGCCACAAAGGGTGTAACATATAATAATGTAGATCCTGGATCAACCAACGCATACACATCATAAGAAAACACAGACAATATACCTGTAACAACATCCGAAGATGACTCGAGATCCTGTCGACCTACTAGAGCATATGTTTGATTTTGAGTACCACTCGAACTCGGCACTGCACCTCTACATCTACCACGACCTATCTACTGCTGAAAACCCCGTGCTGGAGGTCGAACTGATAAGGAAGAACCAGTCACGGATCTAGTCGGCTGAGCCATACCACCACCTCCTCTATTAGGATAATCCCGCCTCATATGGTCAAGCTGTCCGCAAGAATAGCATGCATCGGAACCTCGACGGCATATTCCAAAGTGGGCCTTGCCGCACTGATCACAACGAGGTGTTAGGGGTCTCGTCTAACTAGTATCCCTAGGATATTGTGAGCCTGATGCCCGCAAACTCTGACCTGGACCAGAATAGGTAAATTGATCATATTGAGGCTTCTGAAAGCATGGAGGAGCACTAGCTACAGGTGGCGCCAAACTCCTCGAATATTGGGGCCTGACACTACCTCTGAACTCACCAAAATACCCCGTAAATCTCGCCTTCTTATGCTCGCCCCTATCCTGCTCCCTGTCTGCTCTTTGCTGGCGCTTACGATCCTCTAGTATCTGGGCATAAGCCTGAATACGGGAAATATCCATGCCCTCTATCAAGGAGGCTGTCGTGCACTCATTTATCAGATATGGTCCCAATCCATTCTCGAACAGGTGCACTCTATTGCTCATCTCTGCCACCATATGGGGAGCATACCTTGCTAATGAATCAAACTGCACACTATACTCTCGCACACTCATATTACCCTATCGAAGGTTCAAGAACTTATCAGCTCCAGCTCGTCGTATCTCATCTAGCAGGTAGTGACGAAGAAAGGCCTCAAAAAATTCCTTCCACACAGGTGGGGGAGCGTTTGGACCCCTGGATCTATCCCAACTATCATACCAGAAAATTGCTAAGTCCCGTAACTGATAACAAGCCAACTCTACTGCCTCTGTATCACTAGCATGCATAACCCGCAGTGTACGATAAACCTGATCAATAAAAGTCGGTGGGTCCTTCTTGGGGTCTGATCCGATAAACACTGGAGGATCCAGATTAATAAAATCACGAACTCTCGCACTAACCGGTTTATCAGCAGCACCGGTATTCTGCCTCTAAGCCAGAGTAGCTACCAAGCTAGTCAACAACTGTACGACACTTCGTATATCCTGGTCTGTAGTACCAGATGGAGGAACTGGAGATGCTGGGTGCCTTCTAATATCCTCTGGAGGAGAAGGAGTAAATGAGGTCTGAGATGGCATCTCACTCTGAGGCTCACATTGGCCTGCTCTGGCGGGAAGCACCTGACTGGTACCCCCTCCCCCAGCTATATCAAGGCGTCTACTAATCACTTGCTTCCTAGTCGTGGGCATCGCTGAAAAGAACACGGTGGATATTAGAGACGAATACTTATGACTCAGCTCTGCGCACGATCTAGATTTAGGAAAAAGGTAACAACCCTAGATGTCATGCAGCCTCCTGATTATAAATGTGGCGCGCTACACATTAATAATCAAGACTCTACTAGACACGGCTCATAGACAACCCCTAGGACAGACCTGCTCTGATACCAAGTTTGTCACGACCCAAGCCGGAGGGCCATGACGGGCACTCGGGCCTTACGTGCCGAGTACGAACGTACATTTTATCTAACCTTTCTTATTGTCTATAAGGGCCGACGAGATCGGTATGAATGGCAGATAATAATCCTAATCAACCAAAATTCCAGATAATGACATAAATATATATAACATGGTCGACAAGGCTGTCATGAAAAACTATACAAAAAAAATAAATTTGCCGACAAGGCAACCCCAACTATACATGAGTCGACACCTGTCTATGAGCCTCTAAAAGAACATAACTGTTGCAATGCATACCAAGACCACAGCAAGTCCGAAGAAGGGACCTCGCCAATACAGGCTGAACTGGCAGCCTACTATGGTGGGGGAGCTTCGTCTACCTATCTATCAGGACCTGCAACACGACATGCAGTGTCCACAAATAAAAGGACGTTAGTACGAATAAGGTACTGAGTATGTAAGACAGGAAATCATAATGCAAGAACAGTAATGTGCATAGGGATAGAAAATATACACCCTGTAACATCTGAGTGCCTCTGAGGGCGACGAGAATATACAACCTGTAACATCTGAGTGCCTCTGAGGGCGACCTATCATGAAATGCCTTTTGTGCATATACATATACGTCCTTTTAAAATCATCATATACATACGCCTCTGTGGGCTTCATCATCATCATGTCATAACCCCGGCCATCATAAGGCTCGGTATCATCATACCAAACTGATCAGTGGTTGCACAGTAGGTGCCATACCCGGCTGACTATAGTGCGGACTCGGTAGAGTAAAATAGATAATGCATGCTGGACTCATTGGAATCACACTTTGAACCCTTTGGAGTGGCGTAAGGTCAAAGAAATAACATCAACATCAATCCTCCCATAAGAGGGGAAACAATATAAGTACTACTACATTCTAAGAGTAGTGTATCTTTAGAGGCTCGTTCATTACATTATGTACAGTCAAAGTCGTGCAAAAGAAGGAAAGGGACAGCCTCACATACCTTGTATATACTGCCCAACCTCAAGCTATGAAAATTCCACGAATCCTTGGTGTACAATAAGAGAAATGACACTACCATTATCGTTTAAGCGTCGTAACTATTATGTATCAATTGTAACCTATTTTGCGATGAAACGTACAGAACCTCCCCTATATATATGACACCCACAAGATATCACAATCACCAAACAGCCCAAACAACATTAATAATAATCATATTAAGCCTCCCAAGACAGTCCACCAACCAACAACATACTAGCAAGCCTTCCGACATACATCTCACAAGTTCTAGCTTCAACGACTTAGCCGTAACTTGGATAATCTTAAATACATGTAGGGTAAGAGGTTCCTTACCTTTAAACAGGATTAACAACTTTAATTTGACCTTAATTGACCACGAAATATCCCTCCAATGCTGCCACAAGAACAAGGAATCAAAGCTAGCAATCAATTCGGGTTTTTCGGTACTAGAATCACTTTAGAAGACTTGAAATCACCTAGGGTTGATATGAAAACTCTAAGGAGTATTTCAAAGAACACAACCAACTTAAAACAACCTCCCACGCAAGCTGGAACAACACAAAAATCAGCAACAACAAGAGGAACAAGAAACTTACTAGCGCTACGGAATTCCCCACACTTGATTTGTGTTGTTTCCCCTTTGTTTTGGTCTTGGATCATGAGAGAACCTTGAGAGAGTGTTCTTAGGGTTCTATGGTATGAATATACTGTAAAATAATGACTTAAAATGGGGTTGAGGCGTGTTATATATATCCATGTGTCTTAAACCGCCTATGTGGGCCCTATAGAGAGGTGCTTGGCGCAGTCTCGCGAAAACGCGAATATCTCCCAATTATGAGATCGTATCGACGAACGGTTTAATGCGTTGGAAACTAGACTCATATATATTCAACTTGGTGGGTAGATCACGCTGTAATTCAAAGTAAATTAGGAGAAAATCTTTGTGACATTTGACCTAAAGTATGAGTAAAATTATGAACGTAAGTTGCGACAGTTTTTGTCGATTTTTGTTTCATAACTCGTTTGACTTCAAGACTTATGAAACGGGTGTTATATGATTCAAATACTTTAAAACATAACCTCTTGGTAATATTAATCATCTCTATATTTACTCGAAAATACGAGTTGCAACATCCTTGATTCGTTTAACTTCTAATACTTGTTAACCACCGTTATACAACCCTGTATCATTTAAGACCAATAGGAATAAATTCTTATCATCTCAAATATACTCTCTTCTCGGACCTACGTAGACTAACTTATGGCGTACGGTAACGTATGCAAATATGAGTTGTAACAATATCATTCCATCAAGCAATAACCAAATGTTGGACTGCTCAAACAGTCCCTAGGCTCAAACCAGTGTTGCAGGCTCTCCCCTCTTTCATTGTGTAGGAATTATGGAAAAGAAGGAACAGTTGCAAGTATGTAGAAACAGTAATTGCTAGCAGAGTCATATATCAGATTTCCACCACATTACAGGCTCTAGTCCAAATCAGAAAGCCAGGTATCGATGTCCCTCACAAGTGGCAAGATCTCCTAAACATGATGGAAAACTACATTCCAAGACTGAATTACAATAAAGTAGTCTGGGAATTCCCAATGGATAGATGGCTCAAAGTCAATACTGATAAAGCATCTAGAGGAAATCCAGGAAGGAGTGCAATAGGTTTCTATGTGAAGAATGAAGAAGGAGAGATTCTATATGCACTGGGCAAAGAAATCCCAGAAGGATCAAATACAACAGCAGAAGCAGTAGCAATTGTGGAGGCCCTAAAATTCTGCCATTCTCACAACTATTCCCAACAGACTCAATGCTTTTGAATAACACAATCAATGGCATATCGAAGCCACCTTGGTGTATAGCTGATCAAGTGGAGGAGGTGCTGCAAATGAAAGCAAACTATGCTCTTAGAAGCTGGGAGAATAGAATGCCATGACTTTTGGCAGCTAGACTCACAAGGCGGAAGGATACTAAATGAAGACAAATTGCAATGTCCTTACATAAGAGTGCAGGTAGCAAAATAACAAGCAAGAAAATGGGATAGTGGCTTCACACTAAGCTGCAGACATATGACCACAAACTGGGATCACATAATGCTTACAACCAATCTATTCATTTAACTTGTTTGTTATCTCTGCAGGTACACTGGTGGAACCAATGTGGTATCACCAAGGAGTCTGTTGGAGGTTACAACAATAGTAATGAGGAAAGAAGGGAGCAGAGGCCTCATACTAACATGCTACTATTTTTGCAGGAAACACTGGAGCAATCAGTTTACTGTTGTTTGCAGGAAAGAAGAACTGGAGCTTACTGCTACAAATGCATCACAAATTGCAACTGTAACAATTTTTTGGGACCTCCTCACTTGTCTATAATAAATGGGCTACCATGGAACAACACCACACAAGTGATACGCTACATAGCCAGTGATCAACTAAGCCCCAAGCACATAATCACTCAAGAAGACATCAACTACCCACCATAGCACTCACCAGCACCACAAATTTGACACATGCCCAACCTCCTCAACACACAGACACACCAAAACAAGGAAAACCTCAAGAACAGAAGACACAAACACACAATCAGGGAGCCACACACATTAGTAACCTCACTAGCCTTCTCTACTTCTCCTACTGGCCTTGCAATGCTACAGCAAAAGTCAGTCAACTCATGCCTAACATCCTTCATAAACAACAACATTCACATCAGCAACACATCTGCAACAATTACTCAATGACACACAATTTGGTCCAGTTAGTTGCTAAAGAAGTGCTACATTAGTAACCACACTGGTCCCCAACCACACTTAACAACTCCATCACAACACCAATTATATCAGCCAGCTCAACATCAACACAGGAAGAGCCACACACATCATTGCCAAATCAGAAGAAGACAAATCCTTAGAGCAGCAAATTCAGCACATAAACCAATTGATACACCAACAGCAGAAGAAAAACAATCAAAGAAACATCAATCACTTTTCTCAAAATCAAAGGACCAATGTCACCTCTGAATTCTGCAAACTTACAAGGATATGAGGCAGCTTGAGTTGGACCAGGCCATTGCTGCAGTTGCAGTGTGTTGTATTAGCACTCTTAGTGCTCATTCTATTGCAATTACAGCAATCACCATGGTCCTTCTCACAACCTCTCAAGAACAACTTTAACAAAATGCAGCAACCAATCAGCTCTTAGCTACACAAAAACAGCAACATAAACTCACCTCAGCAGAATCAACTAGCCACACAAGCACAGACAACAGATGACCAACAGAAATAGCACGTACACAGAACATTCAAAAGGCAACAACTTCACCACATCAAGTCTGCCAGACACTCAACTACTGCCACAAAAGAAGACAGAATTGGCAATCAACACAAACATAACAGAAAGTCACACCAACTTAACACACTGATCTCACATTTGGCCAACAAAAGCAGTAACAGTCAACACTGGAAAACAGCACACCCATCATAAGCAACACAACTCTCATAGGCACAAACAGCTAGCTCATCACTTAGAGCTCAACAGCATGATGGAAACAACACAATGCTCACACCTAGCTACCAAAAGACAGAATCATCTTCACCACTCAATCACAAGGGACATCTTGATAGTAATCTTCAACTTGGCTTTTGCCCTCAAGGACAAAGCAAACTTGAAGATAACATACACCTTTTTTCGCACTCCTGAAAACTCTTGGTTCATTTGATAGAAGTTAGTTGTATATACAAGGGATCACATCCTTCACCCACTTAGCAGAAATAGGAACATATATACTTTTTTGTATAGCTGACCTAGAAAATTTTCACATTGTTTTTGTACATACGATTGTCTATCAATACGAAGTAGACAATCGTTACATCACCATAGGTTTATCGCTCTTCTACTACTTAGGTACAATTAGTCATCACTTTAGGATGATTATGAGTATAAGCATTTTTTTTTTGGGAGGTAAGGTTTATGTCCCCCTCCACTTTTGTACTTTATTTCTATTAATAAAATTTACATTTACTTTATAAACAAAAAAAAAGGGAATATATACCGCTACAACTACACCATTAGTTCCCCGGCAACCGCACTAAAATTCGATCACGCCCAACTCTAGTCCTAAAAAGGATAAGCTGTTGTAGACGATATAATTTGATCTAAAAGTCCAGAGTCAAATCCCACAGAGAACTAAGGTCTAGCAACAAATGTTCACTATCACTAAGAAGACAAGTTTAAAAAATTCCTAACTAATAAATATAAAGATTCTTATTTTATAGTCCCTCCGTTTCAAATTAGATGAGGTACTTTCCTTTTTAGTTTGTTCCAAAATAAATGACACATTTCTAAATTTGGAAATAATTCAACTTTAAACTCTTCATTTTACCAATTTTACCCTTAATAAGAAGCTTTTACAACCACACAAATCTCATGGCCCTACAAAGCTTTTTCCCCTTAAGATTTTAAGACCACAAGTTTCAAAAGTCTTCTTCTTTTTTCTTAAACTCCGTGTCGAGTCAAACTACTTCATCTAAATTGAAATGGAGGGAGTACTAATTAACTAACAGATTAAAGGAATCAATTAACAACTAAAGATACTAAGGGTTGGGGACAAGATTAAGAAGGTCTATAGTTATGATTTCTCCAATTGTCGGAATCCTTCCTGCTATATCTCATATTATTTTGCCTAAGTAGTCTCTCCTGATTGTGAGCACTTCATGTGTCGGATTCTCTTTCGAGCAACTATTACAATTTACTAGATATCTCGAACTACGCTAGCTGACGCTAGTTCACTGCTCACTTAAATAACACCAAGGTTTCGTTGTTTCTAATCCCACTTTTTAAACCCTTCGCCATTCATTTCTCACATACGTTAGCAGTGATGTTGTTCAACAACTACCTAAATATGTACCCTTTTTAAAGCAATACACACTAAATAGGCATTGTCAATTGATGGCCATTCAATCAACAACAATAAACACGTAGTTGAACAAGTAGAAAAATCCAATGGCTCAATTATATAAAAATATAACAAGAATTTACCCTACAAAAGGTTCCATTAAAACCCTAGATAACAATTTAGTTATTCGTAATAGTATGGAAAACTAAAATACTAGAATTCATAACCAATGATGGAAATAGGAAGAAGAAAGTGAAAAACTCGTAGAAGAATTCTCCACCTTGCTCCCTATGTGTTCTTTCCTCCTTAGGTCGAATCCCCCCTTCAAAAGTGAGTTTATGGACTATTTATAGGAGATAGGGTTTGCATGATGCGAAATAATACAAGCAAACATAGGAACTACCTTTTTAGGAAAGCTCGTTCACTCTCTCATGTGCAGCGAGAGTGAACTAGCGAAGTTCCGCTCTTTTTCTTTTCCTTCTAGGTCTCTAGTGCACTTCCATGATTTTTTGCCTTAATCCACTATTTTTTAAGCTCCCCTAAACTAGCTCGTTCACTCTTTTGTGTGCACGCGAGAGTGAACGAGCGTAGTTCTTCCTTCGTCTCTTAGTCCCAAATCAACTTCTTTTACTCACCTTTCGTCCAACTTGCTCCTACACATGAGAATGCACGTAATTAGCATAATTCACTACAAAAACACATGTAACCTCCCGCAACCATCTATCACTTTTTTTTCTTATAAATATTATTTTAGTATTTTCTATCATTTTAAGTAAAATTTCTCCTTTAAAATTTTATCACTTTATTCCGCGTTTATTTTTGTTTTTGTTGTTTTTAGATAAATAACCTAGTCCTAAAATTAGTGTTGGAATACTTTCTACACAATCATTAATCAATTAGAGTTATGGTATCAGTCTTTTTAATTTTCTTATTTTATATTTGCTAATGACTTTTGTTTTTCCAATTTTTAAAGATATTAAGGACTTTTTTAAATAAAAAATTTATCACTCTTTTTATTTATTTTTTGTTCTTTCTAGTTAAATCTGTGAATCCTAAAATTTGGTATACTATGCTAACTATGGTATACTAATATGTAGTATGCTTAGAATATTAAGAGTACCATGATTCAACACTAATCATGGTATACAAAATATTAGTATTCCAAGAATATTGGATATACCATTGTCACGTCCCGGAATCCCATCATGGGGATCGTGATGACGCGCAACGTCCACTTGCTAGGCAAGCCAGCATTAGTTAACCAATTTAATAATTAAACAACATTAAACAGAATTACAACAATTATTAACAATGATTAAAGCTGAAATACATTAAATAAACCCACAGCATAACGTTGTCTAACTCAATCCTAGATGCCTGGTGTCACCAGTACATGAGCAACTAGATGTCTACGAGTATAGCTTTAAGTAAATACAGCTAGTCGAATGAGATAAACAGTAAAGATAGGAAATGGAAGGGGACTTCAAGGTCTACGAATCCAACGGCTTTACCTCAAGTCCTCGAAGTAAATATGATCGAAGCAGACGCACCTCTAAATACCACCGGGACCAATACCAGCATTTGCACAAGAAGTGCAAAGGTATAGCATGAGTACTAGCGACCCAAATTTACTCCGTAAGTATCGAGCCTAACCTCGATGAGGTAGTGACGAGGCTATGACAAGACACCTTTGTAAAATCCTCTATATATATATATAGCCAAGTATAAAGTAAAACGATAAAATATTCACTTGGAGGGGACATGTGAAAGGGGAAATATCATAAAAATGGCAAGTACGAAATCAACAAATAGCATCTTCCAAAATAAGCAACAATGCAACAAAGTAAATCACCAATCCAGAAATCATATAAGGCAATGAAATAAAGATGGCACGGCATAACCCTTCGTGCTTCTACTCTCATCCTCACCGTGTAATATCATAAATAAAATGGCACGGCATCACCTTTCATGCTTTAAATCCTCACAACCTCTCAATATATGATGATGAATGCAAATAAGGCACGGCAACACCCTTCGTGCTTTTTAACCTTCCTCAGCAAGCAATAATTGTCACGACCCCAAATCCCTACGTAGGATATCGTGATGGCACCTAGTCTCTAAGACTAGTTATATGCGGAAACATTAAGTAAGAGATCAAAGCTTGACAATCCCAACAATTTCATAAAAAGAATCTACCAAAACTCAATATGTAAAATCCCAAAACCTGATGAGATATAAGTCACACGCTCTAAATATAGTACCGAACAATCCTATACATCACCTGCCTATCAAAATGTAAAGAAATAAGAAAAGAACGGGATAGAAGGGGACTCCGAGTCCTGCGGATGCAGGTAGGTGTACCTTGAAGTTTCCAAAG
This sequence comes from Nicotiana obtusifolia, assembly GCA_002018475.1. Lineage (NCBI taxonomy): Eukaryota > Viridiplantae > Streptophyta > Magnoliopsida > Solanales > Solanaceae > Nicotiana > Nicotiana obtusifolia. The sequence continues at coordinate 39,648 of MCJB01018429.1, read as the reverse complement.
CAGCAACACAGCGCACTAATATCGAGGCTCATAGGATGCACCTGGATCTGCACAAAAACATGTGCAGAAGTATAATATCAATACGCCATATGGTACCCAGTAAGTGCCAAGCCTATCCTCGGTAGAGTAGTGACGAGGTCAGGTCAGGGCCCTACTAGAAATAATAGGAAAAACAAGGCACAAGATATAATGATGTAACGAAATGGCAGAGATGTGTAACAATAGAAATTCACGGAAGATAACAACACGGAATTAAAGACGACAATTACAACACGTAATGAAGAACAAATCTTACAAGCTAAGGAATAGTAACAACCATAACAATGCAGCAAATAGAGGAAAACAACAAGGGCACTCCCGAGGTACCGGCTCGTAGTCCCAAAAGCAAATATCACAGCACGACAGAAAACTCGTGCTACAATAACAACTCGCATGGTAGAAACTTCGTGCTACAATAACAACCCGCATGGCAGAAACCTCGTGTCACAATAACAACCCACATGGTAGAAACCTCATGTCACAATAATAATCCGCATGGCAGAACCTCGTGCAACAATAACAATCCGCACCGCAGAAACCTCGTGCCACAACCAACAGTCATCTCAACAATAATCATGAAAATCAACACATAACAATTGAAACAATGATGATACAAGCAAAGAATCATACAGTTAAAGAATGAATAAGAAATCAAGGAAACAGGTAATTCAACTACGCATGTTATACAAATTTCAATTAAGAGATAAGACACGTACAGATGTATAATTAGGCTAAACATGATGACTACACATGCTAGAGTAACTCAATTAAGGAAATAAAAAGGAAACTACTAAGCAAAAATCAGATTTTTAACATATAGCTTGAGTACGTACTCGTCACCTCGCGTACACGGCCTTCACGTATAAAAATTTACCATAACGGTACCAAATCCTAAGGGAAATTTCCCCCAAAAAATGTTAGACAAGTCACTTACCTCAAACCTCGTTCAATTAAACAATAAGAAGGCCTTTCCCTCGATTTTCCAACTCCGATTGGCCCGAATCTAGCCAAAATAATTTCATACTATAAATATAACTATAGGAAACTAATATAAATAATGAAATTACGCCTTTAGCAAAGAATTGAAAAATGGCTCCAAAAAATCGACCCAGGCACACGTCTCAGAACTCGACCAAAATTACAAAATCAGAACACCCATTTGATATCGAGTCCAACCATACCAGATTTATCCAAATCTAACATCATTAGGCCTTTCAAAACCCAAGAATTTTGTCTAAGAACTTTACACCCTTTTTCCCCAAAATTTTCAACCCATAACCTTAATTAGATGAGGAAATCGAAGATGGATTAGTGGGAGTTAATCAAAAACAAGTCAAGAATTCTTACCCAAATGTTGTCTCTAAAATCCGTCAAGATCTCACCTCAATCCGAGCTCTCAATGTCCCAAAGTGAAAAAAGAACCAAACATACACTTTCCCTATTTCTGCCCAGTCAAACCGAATCTCCGGCCCAAGAATCACTACTGCGATGTCGCACATGCAGAAAAACTATCGCATGTGCGAAAAACAATTAATTCCAAGGCTTCCAGTTCTGTGGATAAGGGCCCGCATCTGCGCAACCACTTCTGCGGGAATAGGATCGCACCTGCAACACTGGCGCTTCTGCGCCCCTTGCCATCACAGAAGCGGAGGCGCTTCTACGAAATATTTCCCGCTTTTGTGACTACTGCTGGGCATCACAAAACTTGCTTTTGCGACCAAGAGCTCGCTTTTGCCAGCCCGCACCTACGTCCGATTCTCCACAGGTGCGAAAACACTAGAACACCCCCGCTTCAGCAGATTTCACAACTCTCATTTTGTTTCGGTTTCAATCCGAATCACACCCGAGGCCACTGGGACCCCGTTCAAATATACCAACAAGTACTAAAACATCATATGAACTTAGTCGAGCCTTCAAATCATATCAAAAAACATCAAAAACAAGAATTGCACATCGATTCAAGTCTAATGAACATTAGAACTTCTAACTTCCACATCCGATGTCGAAACCTATCAAATCAAGTTTGATTGGACTGAAATCTTGGTAACAAGTCATAAATGACATTACGGACTTGTTCCATCTTTTGGAATCAGAATACGACACCGATATCACAAAGTCCACACGCAGTCAAACCTTCCAAAATCTTCCAAGTTTCCCACTTTCGCCAATAAACGCCGAAATGACCTACGAACCTCCAAATCAACATCCGAACATGCTGCTTAGTCCAAAATCACCATACGGAGCAATTGGAACTTTCAAAACTCCATTCCGGAGTAGTCTTCAGACAATTCGAACTACGGTCAACTCCTACGACTTAAAATTCCATTTTTAGGGACTATGTGTCCCATTTAACTCTGAAACCAAAAACCAACCCTCCCGGCAAGTCACGTAACCACATAATGAAATAAGGGTTCGGGGCTAGCACTCTCAAGACGACCGATCCGGTCATTACATCCTCTCTCTCTCTTAAAACAAACGTTCGTCCTCGGACGAGTACAGAAACATACATGAAGTGGTAAAAAGATGAGGATAAAGGCTACGCATATCATGCTCGGTCTCCTATGTCGACTCCTCAACTGGATGACCCCTCTACTGAACCTTTGCTGAAGCGATTTTCTTCGACCTCAACTTTCAAACCTACCTGTCCAAGATGGCCACCAGCTCCTCAACATAAGATAGATCCTTCTCCAACTGGACTAAGCTAAAGTAAAACACATGAGACGGATCACCGTGATACTTTCGGAGCATGGAAACATGGAACACCAGATGAACTGCAGAGAGACTAGGGGGTAGTGAAAGTCTGTAAGCCACCTCTCCAACCCTCTTGAGAATCATAAACGGACCGATATACCTAGGGCTTAACTTGACCTTCCTTCTGAACCTCATAATGACCTTTATGGGCAAAACCCAAAGCAAGACCCGCTCCCTAACCATGAATGCAACGTCGCGAACCTTCTTATCCGTATAAATCTTTTGTCTATACTGGGCTGCACGGAGTCGATCTTGAAACAATTTAACCTTTTCCAAAGCATCTTGAACCAAGTTTGTACCTAATAGTCTAGTCTCACCCGGCTAAACCAATCTAACAGGGATCGGCACCGCTTACCATACAAAGCCTCATATGGGACCATCTGAATTCTTGACGTGTAATTGTTGTTGTAGGCAAACTCCGCAAGTGGCAAGAACTGATCCCAAGAAACCCCAAAATCCATCACACACACACGAAGCATATCAAGCTTGGTGCATGCCTAGCCAAATCACTGAGCCAAACCGCATACTCCGACACGGTCATAGAACTATGGCGCAACTGCTCAAACCCTACGCGCCATGCATCTCTGAGACTCTCGGAACATACTCCCTCAAGAACATAGCTGAGAATTGAGTCCAAGTGGGTGAAGCTACCTCTGGCGGACTACCCAACTCATATGTTCGCCATCACTGATAGGTCGCTCCTCTAAGATGGAACGTAGTGAAAGAAACCCCACTAGATTCCGCAACACCCATAGTACGAAGGATACGGTGGCACTTCACAAGAAAACCCTAGGCATCCTCTAACGCTAAGCCACTGAAAGTACTGGTGCTTCTTGTACCTCTTGAGCCTGAGCTGCTCCTCCTAAGAAACTACTGCCCCAACCTCGGGCTCAACTGGAGCTACCGGCTGCATTAGTATGACCTCAGGAACCTGGTCGACTTGTACCCCCTACTATGGGGTACGAGCGGCAGGAATCTGTGCTCCTCCCCCGGCCTCAGATGTGGTAGGAGCGAGTAGTGTCAACCCTGCCTAGGCCAAAGTGTTGAACATGCTCAGAACCTGCGCGAGAGTCTCCTGGAGGGCTAGTGCAGTAACAGGCGTCTTAGGTGCCTGCCCTCTAACTGGAGCTACTGGTGGTTCCTCTGTAGCAGGTCGTGCGGGTGCTCTGGCTACACCACGTGGCCGTCCTCGACATCTACCCTGGCCCCAGCCTCTCACGGCTCTAACAGGAGGCGCGGGTGTCTGGTCATCTGGTCCAGCTGTGCGCGGTCCTCACCATCTATGAGAGAATATAAAGACAAAAATTTAGAATCCGAAGTCAAAGAGTTTGCACGATTAGAAATCAATGAAGTGAATCTTTTCCTAATAGTTCCATAGCATCCCAAAGATACGCACAGACGTCTCCATACCGATCCACGAGAATCTGCTAAACCTGCTTGTGACTCATAACACCTATGAACCTCAAGCTCTGATACCAACTTCTCACGACTCCAAATTTCCTCTCTAGGATATCATGACAGCACCTAGTCTCTAAGACTAGGTAAGCCTATTCAATATACGTAAACATTAAATAAGAGATTAAAACTTGAACATCCCAACAATTTCATAAAAAGAATCTACCAAAACTCAATATGTAAAATCCCAAAACCTGATGAGATATAAAAACTCTAAATACATTACTGAAAAATCCTATACATCACTGCCTATCAAAATGTAAAGAAATGAGAAAAGAACAGGATAGAAGGGCACTCCGAGGCCTGTGGATGGGGGCAGGTGTACCTTGAAGTCTCCAAAGCAGCAATACAATGCACTAATATCGAGGCTGATAAGATGTAGTTGGATCTGCACAAAAATATGTGTAGAAGCGTAATATGAGTACACCACAACGATACCTAGTAAGTGCCAAGCCTAACCCCAGTAGAGTAGTGACGAGGTCAAGATAGGGCCCTACTGGAAATAATAGGAAAAACAAGGCAGAAGATATAATGATGCAATGAAATGATAGAGATTTGTAACAATAGAAATTCACAGAAGATAACAACACAGAATCAAGGAAGACAATTACAACACGTAAGGAAATATCTCACAACGACAAGGGCACTCCCGAGGTACCGCCTCGTAGTCCATAAAGTAAATATCTCACAACGACACAAAAAAAACCTTTTGCTACACCAATAACCCGCACGGCAAAAACCTCGTGCTACAATAACAACCCACAAAGCAGAAACCTCATACCACAATAACAATCCGCACGACAGAAACCTCATGCCACAATAACAATGCGCACGGCAAAAACCTCGTGCCACAACCAACAGTCACCTCAACAATAATCAAGAAACCAACACATAACAATTGAAAAAATGATGATACAAGCAAAGAATCCTACTGTTAAAGAATGAATACGGAATCAAGGAAACAGGTAATTCAGCTACGCATGTTATACAAGTTGCAAATAAGAGATAAGACACGTAGACATGTGAAATTAGGCTAAACATGATGACTACACATGCTAGAGTAACTCCAGTTAAGGAAATAAAAAGGAAACTACTTAGCAAAAATCGGATTTTTAACATTTAGCCCCGAGTATGCACTTGTCACCTCGTGTACACGGCCTTCACGTATTGCAATTTACCATAACAGTACCAAATCCTAAGAGGAATTTCCCCCACACATGGTTAGACAAGTCACTTACCTCAAACCTCACTCAATCAATCAATAAGAAGATCTTTCCCTCGATTTTTCAACTCCGATCGGCTTGAATCTAGCCAAAACAATTTCATACTATAATTATAACTATATAAAACTAAATTAAATAATGAAATTACGTCTTTATCAAAGAATCGAAAAATCGCTACAAATAGTCGACATGGGCCCACGTCTCGTAACCCGACCAAAATTATAAAATCCAAAAGCACCAATTCGATATCGAGTCCAACCATACAAGAATTATCCAAATCCGACCTCATTTGGCCTTTCAAAACCCAATAATTCCGTCTGAGAACTTTACACCCTTTTCCCCAAAATATTTCAACCCAAAACCTTAATTAGATGAGGAAATCGAAGATAGATAAGTGGAAATTAATCAAAAACAAGTCAAGAATCCTTACCCAAATGTTTCCTCTGAAAATTTCTCAAAACCTCGCCTAAATCTGATCTCTCAAAGTCCCAAAGTGACAATGAAACCAAACCCTCGACATTCCCTATTCTGCCCAGTCAAACCGCATATGCGGCCTAAGAATCGCTTCTGCGATGCTACACCAGTGAAAAAACCATTGCAGATGCGGAAATCACTTAAGTCTAGGGGTTACACTTCAGCGGATAAGGGCCCGCATCTGCGAAACTGCTTCTGTGGGAAGAGGATAGCACCTGCGACCACTGGCGCTTCTACGCCCCTTGACATCGTAGAAGCGAAGGAGCTTCTGCGGAATATTTCTCGCTTCTGCGACCATTGCTGGGCATGAACAAACTTGCTTCTGTAACCAAGAGCTCGCCTTTGCGAGCCTGCACCTACGGCCAATTTTCTACAGGTGCGAAAACACAAGAGCGGCCCAACTTCAGCAGATTTCACAAGTCTCTTTTTGTTTCGGTTTCAATACAAGTCGCATCCGGGGCCCTCGAGTACCAACAAGTCCTAATACATCATAAGAAATTAGTCGATGCTTCATATCACATCAAACAACATAAAAACACGAATTGCGCATCGATTCAAGCCTGATGAACTTTAGAACTTCTATATTCCAAATCCGATGACTAAACCTATCAAATCAAGTCCGATTGACCTCAAATTCTTAACACAAGTCATAATTGACATTACAGACCCGTTCCAACTTCCAGAATCGGAATCCATCCCCGATATCGTAAAGTCCACTCCTGGTCAAACCTTCTAAAATCTTCCAACTTTCCCGCTTTCGATAATTAACGGCGAAATGACCTACTAACCTCCAAATCAACATCCGAACACGCTCCTACGACCAAAATCACCATACGTAGCTATTCGAACCTGCAAAACACCATTTTGTAGTAATCTTCACACAATTCGAACTACGGTCAACTCCTACTGGCAAGTCACGTAACCACATAATGAAATAGAGGGGGCTAGCACTCTCAAAAAGACCGGCTGGGTCGTTACAACAATACAATTACAAATTAACAATGCAAGGTAGAAAGCAATTTCACTTCAGTTATAGAGCCATGGTAACCAATTCAACTTGCATAAATTACCAACATCTTTAAAAAAACAATAAATACGTGGAGAATAATTAAATAATTAATAATCTAACCTAATCATGGAAGACATAGTCAATGAAACAACTTAGAACAAGGAACCAATTTCCACCTACATCTTTAACCAAATAACAACTCATATGTACTCGTCACCTTATGTATACGTCATCCCCACACATAATACATGTAGCAAATAGGTCACCAAGTCCTAATCCCTCAAGTCAAGGTTAACCACGACACTTACTTTACTCCGCAACTGAATCAATGGTCAACCGTGACTTTTCGTCTATAATTAGCCTCCAAACAAATCAAATCTAGCCAATGAAGAATCATATCCGGGTAAGTCCTTCCCCTTAGATTTCATGCAAGAGTTTATGGGTTTAAGTATGTTGCGGGGTTGGAGATAGGCCAGAATTAGTTTAAATGTACCATAATTATCTCCATAAAAAATCAATACTCAAAGCATGTTGTGGAATTGAAGGTCCATAGAATTGTAACGAGGATAGAGTTTGTGGAACTTATGAAGTTGCAGCTTGCTCTGATTCTGCAAAATATTTGCATTGGGATGGCATACATCTTACAGAAGAAGCATGTGCCAATAGGAGGTAGTATGTGAGGTTGTTGAACTATTAGGGCGGTTTCTTGTTAAAATTGATTGAGGGAGGAAGTGATTACCATTGTAGAGCCTTGCATTCGATTTTTCACAGTAGGTGTTTGACAAAATTCCCAAGAGAGTTATACCATTAGAATCCTACTAACAATTGTCCGGTTTTCGCTATCTTCCAATAGATTGATATTGCTAGAAGTATTGGGACATTGTAGTAATCCAAGGAAAGCTCAAGAAAGGTATGTTGGCTAAACTTCTCTCTTAGAATGAAATTCCATGATTTTCCCGTAAGTTTCGAGTATGGTTGGCCCAGGTTCCTAATTCCCATGTTTCAAGTATGGTTGGCCCAGGTACCAATCACCTGTATCTTATTATGATCTCTTTGACAATGTGTCAAGTATTGTTTGTGTATGGAAATGTTATGACTTCAACTTGTGTTTCAAATAAAATTCTATTATCCTTAACTTGGAAAGAAAACTCAATGCGCCTGATGCTCATATTGCTCATATATACTGAAGTCCTTGATTCAAATGCCCATATTCTTGATAATATATAAAGATACTTGAAAGTGAAAAAAGTGAGTTGGAGATATAAAGTGTGGCCACCGTGCCAAGAATGAAAATAATACTCGTGGCCAATTGTGCCAATAAAATGATATGACGTGTGAAAGATTATGAAATGAGCCTTGATTCATCTTTTCCAAATTGACTCCAAAAATAGATTTGCGTAAAAGCTTATGTACTCAAGTCATGTTCAAATGCGATTGTTTTAAACTAATACCTATGATTTGAAACACCATTTCAATCATAAATCACCATTTATAAGTATTTCTGATGTGATTTGAGTTCTTACATACTCGTAAGTTGAAATTGTGTGTTGCCTTTTCGGGATAAAGTATTTCAAGAATAAATGGTGTGTCATTCGTTTATGATTTTAACCCGTGCTTCGATTGCTAATCATCTTGCTCCATTTCTGTGGAAAGAAATCCATTGTGTTTCAAGCCTTCACTACTAATGAACTTAGAGTGATTATATCCATAATTTTCTATTTGTTGATGTTTATGATGGTGACCCATGAAAGTAAAAAAAAATGAAAGTGTGGAATATGAGATATAGCCCATGAGTGAAAAATGTTCAATCTTTAATGATTTTAAAAAAACTCAACAAAAGTCAACCCCAGGCTCACTTGGTCAAAACTTGAGATTCGGACCAAAACCCAATTACCCATTCACCCCTGACTCCGATTATGTAATTAGTTTCGAAATCCGACCTCAATTTGAGGTCTAAATCTCAATTTCTTAAAATTCTCAATTTCTACCTATATCCCTAATTTCTATCATGAAAAAGCTTCGATTTAAGGTTAAAATCAATGGGTATTTATGGAAAGGTTGTATTATGGTGTCTTTTTTATGATAGCTGTTGGTTTAATAGAGAGTTTTATTAGTATTTCGATCAATTTTTCATGCATGTTAGGCTTACTTAGTCTTAGAGACTATGTGCCATCACGACATCCTACGGAGGGAGTTTGGGGTCGTGACAATGCCCGTTTAGGATTCTGAGTGTTGGATCGGTTTGTTCAGTTATTTATGACTTTTGTGTCAACTTTGAGGTCATTTTGATTTTTTGGGTCGTGTTTGGCATGTGTTTGTAATTTGTAAATTTGGATTATTTCATTAAGTTTGAATTGAGGTTGCAATTCGTCGTTTTGATGTTATTTTTCATGACTTGATGCTCTAGTAGGTCCATATTATGTGTTGGGATTGGTTGGTATGATTGGACAGTGTCTCGGGGGCCTCGGCTATGCTTCGGGGTGGTTTCTAGACCATTTCCCTCATGTGTTGAGTTGATGGTTTTTCTAGTATACTTGTGTTCATTGTTGTCGCGGAAGGGATATCCCGATCGCGACGGGTGGTGGTGGTTGGCAGACTTTTATTCTTCGCGTTCACGAAGGTGAGGTCTCCATTGCGGAAGGTGGTGGAGCGAAAGCTTTGCTTTCGTGTTTGCGTGTCGTGATCATGTAGTGTTTGGGTCCGGTCGGGGAGGTCAGATGGTCTAGCCTTCGCATTCGCAAAATTGTACCGCGTTCGCGTAAGCTTGGACATTGGTGAATCGCGATCGCTTGCAGGATGTCGCGTTCGTGTAGAGTCTTCTGGAGGTTGTTTTTTTCTTGTTCTTCGCGAACTCGAATAGGTCCAGCTATGGTGAAGAGGACCCCCGTGCAGACTTAAATAATTTCATTTGGAAGGTTTTAGTTATTTTATCACATTTTGAGATTGGGAGCTCTGATTTTGGCTATTTTGGAGTGGATTTTCACTCTTTGAATTTCGGTAAGTATTTTTCACTCGAATTTGATTATTATTCATGATTTCAACATTGATTTTAGTGATTGAATGATGAATCTAAGCAAAGAAATTAGGGATTTTTACTAGAAAAGTTTTCTAAATTGAAAAATGGAGATTTGAACCTCGATTTGTAGTCGGAATTAGATTAAATTTGTATGGTTGGACTCGTGTTCAATGGGTGTTCGTAATTTATGAATTTTTTCGGGTTCCGGGAGGCGTGTCTGGGTTGACTTTTTGGGTGGACCTTTGGATTTTTGTTCAAGATTGATACTTTGCCATTTGGGGTTGTTTCCTATAGCTTTTTTTTTTTACATTACTAAGTTATTTTGGCTAGATTCAAGCCGTCCGGAGATTGATTCACGTGGGCAGAGATTTTTAGAGTACTTATTTGGCTTGCTTTATGTAGGTATCTTGCCTAAACTTGTGTGGGGAAATACCCTTAGGATGACATTTTAATTATTTGTTTGTGTTAATGAGGTGATGAGCGTGTACACGAGTGCTATGTGTGGGTTATGACTGGGTTTGACCCGATGTTGCTCTTATTACTTTATTTTTGATTGGGAGATCTTTGTGCTACGTGTATTAAATTTTTATGATTACCTGAGTTTAATATTTCATGCTAGAGATCATGTTTTTAGGAGTTTATTTCCTAAACTGGACAAATTGGATGTTTCTGAGATTATTGCTTAATTGAGTTAACTGAATTCATGTTTATATGTTGAACATCCATCCGCATTTCTACATTGATATGTCCTTGTGTAGTGTATCGGCATATTATGAGTTTATGTCTTGACGAAAATTGTTGGCATATTATGTTATTATGGTTGTGGAACATGTGAACGTGTTGAGCGGATTATTTAGCTGTTGGCACGAGGTCTTTGCCGTGCTACTGTTGTTATTGATATTGCACATGTGGCGAGATAAGGCGGGTTATATCAGATTTGCGCATGTGGTGAGACAAGGTGGGATAAACTATTAATATGCATGTGGTGGGACAAAGCGTGCATAGACAAGGTGGGAAAAATAAAAAATACGCGTGAGGTGGGACTAGGCATGCATTTACTTTTTTTAGCACATGCAGTGAGATAATGATGGTATTGTAATGTGGTTGTACATGACTGCTCCGGGGGTTATTCTTTCTGAGATTACGTGATGATATTGATGTCATTTATGATATTATTGATGTGATAGGACGGAAGTAATATGTTGATCCTACGCTCGTTTTCATTGAAACCATGTGCTATATTTTCATAAATTGTGAAATTTTGTTCATCATGCTATTTCACATGCCTTCTCTTGTATTGATGATTTGTTGATACATTTTTTTCATTTCATATTATATTTCCAATTATCGATTTATCGAACATGTTACTTGCTAGTGAGTATCGGATGACTTGAACCTCGTCACTACTTCACCGGGGTTAGTCTTGATACTTATTGGGTACTGACTGTGGTGTACTCATACTATGCTTCTTTCCAACTTTTTGTGCGGATCCTAAGGTGAGTCTTAGTAGTGTTTCGGACTGAGTTTGGAGTTCACACAGAATCCCAGGGTGAGCTGCACTTTATAAACCTATTTTGCAGCTTTCGAGTCCCTGTTCTATTATTATTTCTGTCTATTTGTATCAAATAGTTTGTTATGTATTCCGACATATTCTCTGATCGTCGTAGCTCATATACTTGTACTACCTAGTCTTGGGATTGCACGATGTTGGCCGTGTTTAGACCATGTTGTGACTTTATCAGATATTGTTACTGTTTTGAATTATTACTTTCTTCATCTATGCTATCTTGATATTAATTTGAGAAAATGGACTTCATTTTATGGAATGTGAGTTGACTTACTTAGCAGGTTCGACTAGGTGCCATCACAAACTTAAGATGGGATTTGGGTCATGATAGGTGCTCACCCGCAACATCAAGTATTGTATCAAGTGCCACTCTTGGGGTGGCATCGGCCTTTTGGCCACTCTTCGCCTTCTTCCAAGGCGCAATTTATTGAAAATTGGAATAACACACGAGTTAATAAGGGACAGTTTTAAAATTTAGCTCTATCACACGATTTCGAATATCAAAGAAGGGTGACATTCCTGAATGCCCAAGTAGCCTCCTAATTATAGATGTGGTCGACCTCACACAAATTATAAGGACTCTACTAGACCGGGTCTGAGACATCCTAGGACACTTTAAAACCTTAGGCTCCAATTCCAAGCTTGTCATGCCTCATCCTTGGGGAGCGGGACCAACGCTCAACCGAAGTATCCTACCTTGCCCACCAATGTTTCAACAATAAATGGCATGTGATTGCCAACCGAGAGGATAAGATGAGCAACACCGACTTTCATTAGTTAAAGAAGTTTCATTTGGTAAATGACAAAATAATTACGAATCCTTAGATTACAAGAGGGAATAAATGAGCAATAGAATTTTAAAGTTCCCTTCATAATAACATAACCCACAGTACATCCACAGAGTCTCTAAGTAAAAATAAGAGTAGTATGGAATTTACCGGTGATAAGACCCCGACTATACTTCAAAATGTTAGACAAGAGTCAATACCACAAAAAGCCCCTATATAGAGTAGGGCTCACAAAAATCTGCTCCAATGGAGGGTATGCTCGTAACAAGATTTGACACCACCTGCTGATGTACCTCCTGCATCCACTAAAGATGCAATGTCTCCGGTGAAAGGGACATTAGTACTGTTATGCGACACCCTTCTGAGATTCCTTGAAAGGGCGACGTAAGACTAAGCAATCGATATCTGTGCAGTTACTATCTGCCAACTGGGGTCCCCTCCGTATGCTAGACGAGATTGTCAGTGCCGTACGAGAAAACCAATGTCAAGAGAAATTGAGAGAATAGAAAAGAGAATTGAGAATGAAAGAAAGCTTGATTGCATTAATGAAAGCTATTATAGAAAAGCAAAACAATGCCGAGGGGGACCAGTACAAATAATTGTTTGCTTGCTTGAAACTTTGCTTGCTTGATACCCCCTAATAATGCTAAAAACATTAAATCAAAGTTATAGGACTTGACCTAACTAAGCTAGAGAGACATAATGGAAATACAGGAAGTAAAACTACTCTATATTTACAATGAAAATGACTTAGATTCCTACAAGGTAGATGCAGTTCCATTAGCCACAACCTTGTCTTTAACATTAGAGGCTATGCGCGCGGCGCTGTTTACATCTGCCTGCGTCTAGGCGTAGGCGAGGGCTATCGGTGGGGAGACATAGGCACAAACACGCTTGTCACTTGGCCTGACTAAGACCATGAGGTCGTCCATGGCTATAGGCATTGGGAGGCTTGCCAGGACGCCATGGGGCGTGTCCACTGGGTGATGAGGCATGGCTGGAAAGCCGCCCATGAAATTCTCCCCCACTTGAGTTGGCGACATCCTCGATGCCTTACTTCCAAGATAATCATCGATCAGGCTCTTGTAGGCTTTGAGGTTTGTTCCTCTCTCCCAAGTATTCTCCTCTCCATCACAGCCCTGCGACTTCACCAAGAACTCTTGGTATATTTCCTTGAAGCATGAACCACTCGATCATCGAGAATAGCTTCTACACGCCTTTTCCCAATTGAATTAGGGCCTCGAATACTGGGTATTATGAGTTGGCTCCTTAAAGGTTCCTTCATGTCTTCTCGAGAAGGTTTCGGAAGGCTAACATGGAAGACTGGATGAATCTTCCACCAGGCTGGGGTATCCACCCGGTATGCAACTTTCCCAATACGCTTCTCAATGGACAAGGGTCCAATGTACTTTGGCAATAGAGGGTCATAGACACTTACACACAAGTATCAACCTTGGGATTTTCACCATCTCTTCGTCTCCTACTTGAATTCAACTTAGCGACGATTTTGATCAGCATGTTTTTCATCCGCTTTTGGTCTTTGACAAGATAGCTCCACACTATCTCCAAATTTCACTTCCATTCCTTTGAGAAGCTAGTAGCTCGAGGAGATTTTTACATGGTTGGTGCATTCACAGTATGTGGGAGTAGTGGTTGTTGTCTGGTAAAAATTTCAAAAGCGCTTTTATTTGTACTAGCGCTCTTTTGTACATTGAAACATACCTGAGCAGTATCCAGAAGCTTCATGCAATTCTTCTGCGACCCGGTAACAAAATGGCGGAGATATTCTTCCTGCATGCCATTGAACCTCTGTGTCTAGCTATCAGATTGCGGATGCAAACATGAACTGTGGCTTAATTTGATACCGAGGCACTTAAAAAGCTAAGTCCAAAAGTTGCTAGTGAAGCGAGAGTCGCGGTCACTCACGATGTCTTTAGGCAGTCCCTAATATTTGACAACATGAGAAAAGAAATGTTGAGTACTATCTTCTGATGATATATATTTTGGGGCTGCTAATAAATGTAGTATACTTGGAAAACCAATCTACCATAACCAATATAGTTGTAAGATCTCCGACCTTGGGCAATCCGGTGATGAAATCCAGTGACACGCTTTCCCAAGGTATCATTGGAGTAGGCAATGGCTCCAAAAGTCCCGCTTGTGTCAAGCGGTCTGACTTTTCTTTCTTCCATACTAGGCAAGTCTTCATATATTGAGAAATATCATCAACCATTTGAGGCCAATAATAAGCACGGTGCAACAACTCCATGGTGCGTTGCTCACCTTGATGGCCGACCGACAAAGTGTCATGCCATTTCATCAGAAGAATCCTTCACATATCCCCTCCTTTAGGAACATAAAGTCGGTTTCCTTTCAGCTTCAGGAACCCATCTTCCGTGTAGAACTGGCAAGTCTTTTCCAGTCCTACCAAATCGACCAAATAATGTGCAGCAGGATCCTTCGAGAATAGATATTATGGCCTATTGGCTCCCCCTTAGGGTGGCGAATAGGCGCACTGATGCTAAGTCACCCCTCTGACTGAGCGCATCAGCAACTTGGTTAGTCTTCCCACTTCGATACACCAGGTTGAAGGGCAATTCTACTAGGAGTTCCTGCCACCTGGCCCGATGGCCATTCAACTTTGGCTGGGTCATGAAATGGATAACGGCTGTGTTGTCCATCTTGGCCACGCTGGGGTTCCTAGTAGATAGTTCCCCAAAAAGGTGTATGCAATGGACGACCGCCAATAATTATTTTTCATGGCCGGCATAGTGTTGTTCTGCATCTTTCGACTTTCGGCTCTCGTATGCATCTAATTGTTCCTCTTGTAGCAAGACTCCGCCTAGGGAATAGTTAGAGGCATCCGTTTTGTAAGGCCCCAAAAATGTTTACCTAAAACTCGGGGTTTCGTGATTGGGTATTCTTGAAGGTTTCCCCTATGAAGGGTATAAAGCTATTTGGTAAGAAAGGGAAAATTGAGTCCGAGGTATGTCGGGCAGTACAGAATCATTCAGAGGATTGGCCAGGTGGCTTACCGACTAGAACTACCTCTAGAGATGTCTTTAGTGCACCTGGTGTTTCATATATCCATGTTGAAAATGGTGGTTGGAGATCTATCGCTTATTGTTCCGGTTGATACTATTGCGATTAATGAGGAATTGACGTTTGAAGAAGTTCCAGTTGCCATTCTTGATAGGAAATTTTGATGTTGAGGAATAGAGAGATTGCCTCTGTGAAAGTACTATGGCGGAACCAGCAGGTTGAAGAGGTCACCTGGGAGGCCGAGGAAGAAATGAAGAAGAAGTATCCTCATTTGTTTGAATAGCCTTGTATTTATTAAGTTGTGTTCTATCAAAATGGTAAGAGTTACCTTCTATTAATTATGTATCATTTGTATAGTTGATGTAAAAGGTGTTCCTTTTTGGTAGTATGTTACTCGTGAGGCCACAATTGGCTTTGTTTTTATATTATGTTGTGTTGTTGGTTCATGTATATATTGTTAGGCTGGTTTTGGGATTCTCCGGTAGGTGGATAGGCCCAATTATAGGGGAGGCTCTAGATAAATTTTTGGAAATTTAGAGAGTTAGTCAAAATTTTGGAACTGTTCGTGTGCGTAATAGCAGCTGAGTCTCATTGGTTTGATGGAGGATTTTGGCCCTCATTTGAGGACGAATGATCTTAAGCGGGAGAGGATGTAAGGCCTCGTAAAATTTTACCTAAAACCCGAGGATTCGTGGTGCCGAAGTAGACTTATGTGTTGACGATTGTAGGTATTCATCGCGGCGCGCATGCTCACCATAGTTCGGACTTTTTGGGTTGAACAGTGCATTCGAGAATTGAAGAAATACATAGGAAGTGCAGGGCATTTCTTCTATCGTAGAACTGATCTGCGGACCGCATGTCTACCGCAGACTGAGGCAGAAATTTAGGCAAATGTTTGGACCACTATGCGGAGGGAAGTTCTACAGCACATTATGCGACCGCATAATAGGTCTGCGTACCGCTGACCGGTCGCAGAGTGAGTCAGAGATGCCAGGTTCCGGAGGGCCATTATACAGCCTATTTTGCAGATCGCAGAATCGTTATGCGTTAGCATATGCGACCGCAGATATGCATCGGGGCTTCTTCTTTTCTAATTTTTGAATCCGACCCCATTTTGATAAAATAGTCTTATGGATCATTTTAGAAGGTTAAAAATTATATTTCTAGAGAGAGAGAGAGAGTGCCATGGAGTGAGAAGAGAAGTTCCTAAGCTTATCATTCATCAATTCTTGCTCAAAGTTGAAGAATTTACAAGAAGAACTTAATAGGTCTTTATCCTAGAGGTAAGATACTACTCCCTAGCTCTCAATTCCGGGGTTTCATTTGAAATAGGTAATGAGTAAGGCAATTCTTGGGGGATGGGAGTTGTTCATTATGCATGCATGTACCATCAAGGGTAGTGGAAAGATGTTTAGCTCATTTGGGTAAACGTTCGGTAGTGGGATGAAAGAATCCACCATAGGAGGACCTTGAAACCTTAATGCACACCTAGTGTTTGATAAAATGCTCTAGTGAGCTGGAACTATGAACTCCTTCCTAATTTGTGTTCAATTTTTCTATATCTCTAAATAGATTGAAGTGGCTAAGATTTTCGAAACATTGTAGTAATTTAAAAAGCTCGAGGTGATGTATGTTGGCTAAACTTCTCTCTTATAATTGAATTCCCATGATATTCTTGTAAGTCCCTAGTTGTCCATTATGAATTGATTTTTCTAAATAAGTTTGGTTTAAAAAGATGTTTAGATATAAATATGTTCAAAATGTGTTCTGCAATATTCTTATCATATTATGTTATTCTTCAGGAGCGTGCTCAAAGTATGAGTATGTATTAAAATGTTGTGACTTTAAGTCAAGCCCTAATGAAAGTGATCATATAAAGTTGTGTAAGAAATCATATGTGCCTAAGGCCCTAAATTGCTCAAATGTGTGCTTAAAGTCTTGAGTAGAAATGTTTGTTGTTGACAATCTGTGATGATGTTTGAAAGTGAAATAGTGAGCATGAATTATGAAGTACGGTCAACGTGCCAAGAATGATATTGTATTATGGCCAATGGTGCCAATAAAATGAATGACATGTAAAAGAATATGAAATGAGTGATAAATTCTTTTAATAATAAATTCCTTGGGAGTATCGTTTAGCCACCGAGGAAGGGTAGGTCGGAACAACCTAACCCCGAAACTACACGTGCCGGTGTAGGAGTGATTGAGAGGTATATTCCCGTGTTAATGTGATGAGACTGTTTCCCAATATATGGGATGAGATTGGTGTGTTGAGATGTTTCCCCTTAAATGGGATGAGATTATTGCTAGCGAGATGTGATGTGATGTCGACCCACACAACATTGTGGTGAGATGGCTCAGCCGATCAGGCTGAGATCGAACACCATGCCGCGCACATGGTGGTATTGTGTGTATATGTCTCGGGTGAGACAGCTTAGCCGGTCGGGCTGAGATCGGACTCCGTGCTAAAACACGTTGGTGTATCAGTGCTAAAGATCTCCCAACTTAAATTACTGAAACTTACTTGAAATTTACCTTTCCCCTAACTTGACACCTTGATACTGTTTGAGTCTCTTATTGATTCATGTTTTCTTCTCCGTTTACTTTTACTCGTTCTATTGAGAGGATGGTTAATTTTACATACTAGTATTCCATATGTACTAATGTCTTATTTGCCGAGGGCGCTGCATCTTTAATGGATGCAGGTGATTCCATAGAAGGTGGTATTGATCAGTGATAGCAGCACACCCTCTTCTAAGCTGACTTGGTGAGCCCCACTTCATTTTGGGGTCCTGTATCTCTTGTTCGATTTATATAGTGTTATGAGGTATAGCCGGGGCCTTGTTGCCGGCACTATCTTAGCAGTCTTTTGTTTCTGTTAGAGACTCCTTAGACATAGTGTGGGTTATATCTTGTCTTTGGGAAGGTTAAACTAAAAATGTTGTAATCGTATCACCTGTTCCACTTTAACTATGATTGTCCAGTGTACTGTTTCGCAAACTTGCTAATGACGTAACTAATGGAAATGAACTGGTGTTATTCACATAACCTCTTACCGTCTAATTTATGAAATGTATTCTTCTCTTTATTTGTGGGTGAGTTGGTTAGAAGGTATTCTAAAGGCTTTCTTGACCGGGGTATCACAGTTCAGCGCCGGTCGCGCTCCCCAAGTTCGGGGCGTGACACTTTTGTACTTCGAATGGCTTGGCCAAATCAGGAAGGGCCAATACGGGGCTATTATACACAGCCGTTTTCAATGCGTTGAAGGCCTCCGCTCGCTTGGGACCCAATCCCAAGGCGTGACATTCTTTAGGATTTCCGTCAACGACACTGCAATGAGAGAGTAATTTTTCACAAATAACCGATAAAAGTTGCATAGGCCAAGGAACGCCCTCAAGGCATGGATATCCTTTAGCACCGACCAATCCGGGACAGCTTGAATCTTCTGTTGGTCCATCTTGATCCGCCCTTCCTCGATGACATGTCCGAGGAAGTAAATCTGCTTTTCGGTGAATGAGCACTTGGGTAATTTCACATATGATTCGTGCTCCCGCAGTCAGGCTAGGACCTTCCGCAAGTGCTCTAGGTGTTCCTCCAATGTTTTGCTATATACCACAATGTCGTCCAAGTAGACCACAATGAATTCGTCAATGTACACTCGGATGACTTGGTTCATCAGGGTGAAAAATGTTGCTGGAGCATTCATCAAGCCGAATGGCATGACCAGGAAGTCCTGTGACCCATTTTTGTCACACAGGTCATCTTGTGTTCATCTCCATCAGCAATTCTGACTTTCCAGTAACCTATCCTCAGGTCTATTTTTGTGAACACTGTAGCACCACCCAATCTATCGAACAAGTCTTCCATTAGCGGGATAGGGTGCTTGTTGTTCATAGTTATTTTGTTTAGGGCACGATAATCCACAAAGAGTCATAGGGTGCCATCCTGTTTCTTTTGGAATAGCACATGGGATCCATAAGGGGACTTGGAGGGCACAATGATCCTCGTATCTAGCATTTTTGTCAACTAGCTGCGAAGATCGGTGTGTTTAGGTTGTGACATTTTGTAAAGTTCCCAAGCGGGTGGCTTCGCACTTGGAACCCACTCAATCTCATTGTCCACAGTGCGCCTAGGTAGGTGCCACTTTGGCGTGACGTCTTCAAACTCTTTTAGTAGCTCCTTCGCAGGTGCAAGAATAGGATCGTAGAGCATTCTATGTCTTCAATACAGAGGATAGACAAGAACGTAGGTTCATGTCCTTTGACTCCCTTCATTAGCTGCAAGGCTGAGATGTTCTCAGCGGACATCTTTATGATTGTGCAGGGGATAATGCCGGGCTTTGCCCCATTTTCTCGCATCATAACTAGCATGCCGGCATAAGGTACAAGAACGGTGGTAGATTGCCTCATGAATTCCAACCCATCTATCACGTCGAAGTCATCTATGATTCCCACATGCAAGTTGACTTTTCCTTCATAAGGCCCAAGCTTCATTGACATTCCATTGTCTATTCCACCCACTGTCTGAGGCGATGAGTTGATAGCCTTAACGCGACCTCTGCCCTTTCCCATAACTAGACCAAGGAGCTCCACCTGAGTTGAGGCTAACTAGTTGTGAGTAGCATCCATGTCTATCATCGCCCAAACAGGTTTTCCATTGACTTTCATTTTGACGAACATCAGGGTCTTCTCTTGGTTAAGAAGAGACCCTTCACCTGCCTTCTTTTTCCCTTTCTTGGTGATTGGGCATGGGTCCTTCTTCTTACGGATGCCGACACTAGTTCCTGCTAAGGCCTCAGAAATAGACCAAACAAGTGCGTTGAAGGCACCTATTGGTTCTGCCTGGCTAGCATAATCTGTGTCGACATCTGCCCCATCATCAAAAGTTTGATGGGTAATCATTTGTGCCTGTGGGCATTCATTGTTCCAATGTAGCCCGCCGCAATGATGACATCCTCAAAGGGGCTTCCTCCCTTGATCATTGTTGTGAGATGCAGCACTATTGCTGCCTGAGGAAGAAGCCTTAGATTTGGTTGCACTCTGATCTCCTCCACTTCTAATAGGGCCACCGTTACTAGGCTAGCCCCTTTGTACCCTCGTCGGATAGGTGATTGAGGCCTATCCTTCTGAGCTTCCACTTGGCAGTCCCTAAGGCATTCCGCTTCTTGTATTGCCTTGGATAAAGTGTCTACCATTTGTCTTTGCAGCTCCATACGGGCATAAGGTTTCAAACCATCTAGGAATGTGAAGAGTTTGTCCTTGTCCCCATATCCTGTATGTTAATCATGAGTCCAGAGAATTCCTGCACATAATCCCTTACTGACTTGGTTTGGCGGAGCTCCCGAAGCTTTCTCCATGCATTGTACTCAACATTTTCAAGGAAGAACTATAGGCGTATGGCTGCCTTCAGGTTTGCCCATGTCTCAAGAGTATCTTCACAGACTTTGATGGCTTCGTATTTCACCCCCCACAATAGTTTATCATCACCTGAAGGTAAATGGCAGCATTTGCAACCATTTTAGCTTCTTCTAACTCCCCCACGGCATCGAAGTACTGTTTGATGTTGAATATGAAGTTCTCCTCTTCCTTGGCATTCCGAGCCCCATTGTAGGGTTTTGGCTCATCAATCATCAACTTTTGTGGCACAGTGGCGAGGTTCACAGCACCCCCGATCTGGTTTTAGCCACTTCGAAGTAGGCCTTGTAGTGTAGCGTTGACAATATTGAGATGGCCTATCAAGTTGTCTATGGTTTGCTACATAGCAGTGACCTTGTCTGCCTCTTGTGCCTTATAGGCTATATCCTCAGTCCGCTCCTGTTGGAGGCCCTCGAATTTACCAAAACTTTTGGCTGCCTATGTTGCTGCCGTTTGCCCGTCTCCTTCTTAGTCGTGACTGGTGTTCGCGATGTAACCTTCCGCCTGCCGCATTCTGCGGTGCAGGTCATCCTATCTTTTCACTAGGCTAGTTCTTAGACCAAGCACCGTATTTATGATAGGTTGTAATATGTTAACTGTCCCCATGATTCACCATGGTCAAAAATGGTGATAATGGTAATGCGTTCCCTCATCCGATGTCAAGCCTAAGCTCTGATACCAACTGTTATGCGGCGCATTCCTGAGATTCCTTGGAAGAGGCAATGTATGGCTAAGCAACCGATGTCCGTGCATTTACTATCCGCCAATTGGGGTCCCCTTCGTATGCTAGATGAGATTCTCAGTGTCGTACGGGAAAACCAACCTCAAGAGCAATTGAGAGAACAGAAAAGACAATTGAAAATGAAGGAAAACTTGATTGCATTAATGAAAGCTATTATAGAAAAGCAACACATTGTCGAGGGGGAAAGACACCAATACAGAGAATTGTTTGCTTGCTTGAAAGTTTGATTGCCTGATCCCCCCCTAATAATGCTTTAAACGATAAACCAAAGTTATAGGACTTGACCTAACTAAGCTAGATAGAGAAAATAGAAATATAGGAAGTAAAACTACTTTATATTTACTATGAAATGACTTAGATTCCTACAAGGTAGAAGCAGGTCCGTTGGCCGCAACCCTGTCTTCAACATTACATTCTGCACATACGGGCCTTTTAGCATTTGAATATGGCAGTGTGATGGCGAGGGCTATCACTGGGGCGATATAGGCATTTAGAATGTTCATAAATTTGACTGGTAGTTGACTTTAATCATATTGGATTCGGATTGTGGTTCCAGGAATTGAAATAGCTTTTTTATGTCATTTGCAACTTGTGTGCGAAATTTGAGTTCATTTTGGGTTGATTTGATATGGTTCCGCACATGTTTTGGAAGTTAAAAGTTCAAAAGCTCATTAAGTTCGATTTGAGGTGCGATTTGTGGTTTTTATGATGTTATGCATGATTTGAGACCTCGAATATGTCCGTGCTATGTTATGGGACATGTTGGTATGTTTGGACGGGTCCCGAGAGGCTCAAGTTAGTTTGAATGAGTTTTGGATCATTTTCGTGTTCATTGGCACTGTTGATTTCTGGGCATCTGGTTTCCTTTTTCGCGATTGCGGAGAGCGGATCACGATCACGTAGAGTTGTCTGTTGGCTAGGAAAATTGTTCATCGCATTCGTGAGTCCAGAGACGCATTCGTGAAGGTTGAGGCAATTTTTCATCACGATCGCTAGTGTAGCGACGCATTCACGTGGAAAGAAGGAGGGCATGATGTTGTTAGGCGTGGCGGTCGCGACTGAGATGTCGCATTTGCGTAAGGGGAGTTGCAGTTGGTGGGATTTGTTCTACACGAACACGAGAATTTTTCCGCGTACACGAAGTGTAATAACTGGGCAAACTCTATTAAACCCATTTCACGGGTTAGAGTCATTTTAATATATTTGGAGCTACGGAGCTTGGATTGAGGTGATTTTCGTCACATTGATTAGGGTAAGTGTTCTCTACTCGGTTTTGGTTATATTTCATGAACCTATGATAGGTTCTCATATATAAAAAATAATAAAGTACAATAAATAAAGGGGACATAAACCTTACCTCTGATACTATGGTGGATTCATACTTTGTCATCCAAACATACAAGCAAATGAATTCGGAAAACTATGTGAGGTTAGACCTAATGTGTTGTGCCAGCTGCCTATCCAAAACTGATAGACGGTTTGGTATACAAAAACAACGTGAAGTGAGCCTAGGTCAACTATACAAAAATGCACAAGTGCACCCAAAATCAACAAAGCAAATGAGTTTGAAGTGCATCTTCCATATACAATAAGAGCTACATCTAAAGCATATGTAGATTCTCCCAATGGAGTATGGAAACAAATAGATGAATGTATGAGAAGCTATCTTCAATTTTGCTCCTTTAGAACCTTGGCAAAGGTTGTTTGCCTTGCCAAGAAGGATTCATTCTCTAGCATTATCACTCAAGTCTTGGACTTGGATTTTGTGTTGTCTTTGATGTCTGATATTAAAGTAGTCTAATTCCAAACCAACTGCAGTCACCTTCGGCTCCATACTGAAAGGTCGGCCATGAAGGGACATCAAGACTATCCTTTATGTAAGATAGTTATCAAAAGAACTCATATATATGGGTGAAGTTGTTGCCTCTATATGATGTTTTTGACAGAAAAGACTAAGCACTGGCCAGCTGCTTGCATCCAAGAATTGAAACAGGCAGGTTTGAATGGTAATTTGAGGGAGCTGATTTAGGAGCTTTCACAAATAACATCCATCAGTAGGAAACTTTTGTAATATGTAAACTTCTACATCTGGGATTTGAGGAACAAACATGGCATGACAGCTAGGTTTGAGCCCCTAAAGGTGTCCTGTAGGGTGCCTGTTAGGTGAAAGCACATCAGGAAATGCAATGCCTTTAACCTTTGACAAGCTCTCAGTAGATTGAGCACAAGTGGTGCTAATACAACACTCTGAAAGCATCTCAATGGTAAGGATATACCACTCATCATAATACTTGCAAAATGAAACAAACTAGTTAGTAGTAAATGAACAGGTTGATGGTGGTATCCATTTGATTTTGAGGCAGATGCTGATGTGTTGAAGTTCCAAGTGATTGACACTGAACTATTGGTAGCCTGCAACAGGTGTTGGTTCAGTAGTAGTGAGATTCAAGGTTCTGCATGTTAGACTTCCTTCTGTGAAGCCTGAATTGAATATATCCAAATCCAGTTATTGCCATATTGTTGAAAGAACATGGAAGTGTGGTTAACTATAAGATGTGAAGCTTATGGTGTGGGCTGTCTATTTGAGGTGGTCAGACTAAACCATGCTTTAAACCATTGATGTGCCCTCAGTATATGAGTACAAAGTGTACTAATACCACACACTGGGGGTAGGTCAATTGGTTGAGCATGACATATATATAATTACCTTCAAAAAAGAACAATGTGCTATGGAAAAACCAGATCTTCCTGTTTCTTGCTCTGTAGTACTGGCATTGTACTCTTAGTTTGCTGAGAGCTAAGTGTGGGCCCACTCTTAGGTTCTTGTGGATTCTAAGGGTTATGTGTGGGCCTGATCTCAGGTTCTTGTGGGTTCTGAAATTTGTACGTGTGCAGGTTCTTTGGGATGTTTGACTGTTGTGGTGGTTACCTTTGTGGATATGTGGTAGTGTTGAAATGGAGTATCAATGTTGGGAGGCATTGATGATTTTCAAACTAATATTTGAGGGGTTTTATCTAACATTTCATAAAGTGAATTTTTGAGTATTGAACATCGATTTGGAGTCGGATCTGAGTGAAACTGGTATGGTTGGACTCGTAATTGAATGAGTCATTAGATTTTTTTAGTTTTTTCGGGTCCCGAGTTGCGAGCCCGGATTTGACTTTTTAGTTGACTTTGGGCTTTTGATTGAAGATTCCACCTTTATCGAATGGGTTTGTTTCCTTTGGTATTATTTGATGTTCTTGAATTGCTTTTGGCTAGTTTTGAGTCGTTCAGAGGTCGGTACAAGCGAGATGGCATTTCTAGAGTATTTTTTGGCTTGCTCGGTATTGGATTCGGCTTGTTCAAGGTAAGTAACACTTCTAAACTCTGTGCTAAGGGTATGAATCCCTGAACATACGTGTTATGTGTTTCGTGGTGAGGTGACGCACATGCTAGGCAACAGACGTGTGGGCGTGCACCATGTGAATTATGACTCGGTTGATTCTATGATACTACGTAGTTAGATATTCTTGTTTCTATCCATGAAATTCCTACGTGCTAGAGTAATTGAGCTGTGTTCTATGTTAGAAATCATGTTTAGGCTATATATTATTATGTTGGGACCCACTAAGGTCATATTTTCTATTGAGTTATTTGCTTAAATTGCAATTACATACTCAGTCATAATCATTCATTTACATATCATGTCTCTGTCTATGTTATAATTGTTGTCACATCATGTTATCATTTTTTAGGCTGATTGGCATGAGATTTGTTAGCCCGAGAGACTAGAGATATAGATGACTGAGTTGAGGCCGAGGGCTTAATTGTGAGTGATATTGATGGGATTGGGCTGCACGCCGCAACGAGTTTTATTGATACATGATGGGATTGGCCAGCACGCCGCAGCAGGTTTTATTGATTCATAATGGGATCGGGCTGCGCGCCGCAATTGTTTTATTAGTGCTTGGGCAGAATTTGCCCCTTCAAAGTATGAAATTCCAACAGTGAGCGCAGATACCGATGAGCGCGAGTGCTGAGAAACTGGGAGGTGTTGAGTGATTAAGCGTGCTTAGTGAGGTTGACTACTCTAAGAGCATGAGCACATGAGTTTTTCACTGTGCTGCATTACATTTGATATGCAAACTTGGCATGTAGGCATAGAGATGCATTTCCGCATATTGTACGGTATTGTGACATCCATGACTTCACATACACCTTGACATATAGGCATAGAGAGTACTTTCCTTATGCTATCCGAGAATGAAATATCTTATCTGCTGTTGAATGTTATTTGGAAAAATAACAGTTTTCTGATATACTCATACTTTGCTGAATTTGGTGAAAGATTTGGAATTTAATATTATACCTGAAAAGCATGCTTATTTTCCGTAACTATGAATGAGCTGAGCATCATATATTTGAGTATTACTTGTACTGTTTTCATTATATCGTTACAAATTGTTCTTGGCTGTTGGTATTGGACTCTAACTGTTGTCCAAGCTCATCACCACTTTCCACCTAAGGTTAGATTTGTTACTTATTAAGTATATGGGGTCGGTTGTACTCATACAACACTTCTTCACCTTTCGTGCAGATTTTGGAGTAGGTGTTTCTGTGTATGGTGGGAGCTGGCATTGAAGAAGAACCTGCGTTCCGGTAGTAGCTGCCTCTTGTTCATGGTATCTTTAGATTTATAAATATCTATTTATGTGCATTTCGAATAGATGATGTATTTATTTCAAACTGACTTTGAAAACATTAAATCTTGGATGCTCATGATTTGAATTACCAGTCCTTGGGGGATTTGAATAAAAGTTTAGTCATATTATCATTATTTCTCTCAATAGATTTCATCTGAAATTGGATTATTGTTAAATTGACTTACCTAGCGGGTTGGATTTGGTGCCATCACGACTAGTAGGATTTTGGGTCGTGACAACTTGGTATCAGAGCTCTAGGTTCATAGGTTCTATGAGTCACGAGCAAATGTATAATGGAGTCTTGTGGATCGGTATGCTGACATACATACCCATCTTCGAGAGGCTACAGGCATTTAGGAAAACTTTCCATCTTTCTTTCCTTATCATACGGCATTGATTCAGCTTGAAGTGTCTTTTTTTGAATTCCTTACACTCACTCGTATGCGAATGTGAGCGCTCAGTATCAGTTGTACATCGATGGCTTGTGGATTCAATGGATAAGGTGTAAGATGTATTTTCTGTGTTTTGGTAATGGGCTAATCTAGAAGACTTGGGGCCTGATTCAGACCGCAGCTTAGGCTCAGTAGTTTCAGTTGTGTGAGAAAGTGCTTTTGGACTTCTATGTCTAGTGGTGTCCCTATGAGTGGGACTGGTGACTTGGTGAGTGATTGGATGGCTATATGATGAGTAGGACATGACTGTTAGATGTGTTCAGATGGTTTGAATGTGACGGGAACAGTTTTCTTGAGATGTGAAAAGGACTATTGGATGCTCGATTTCTTCGGATGTGTCATACAGTCTTGGGTTATGAAGGTTTTTGAGAGATTCATTCCCGTTACTTCATTTGTGGAATGAAGTAGATTTTCATGTCTTGTTGATGAGTTCAAACTCGAGAAGTTGAAGCGATAGCGCAGTAGTTGTGGCTATGGAGGGGTATAGAGAGATGTCAGTTTGAGGCTAAGCAGGTGGGTTATCACCTGCGGGGTGACATAAGGATGTGTGATCCTTATGATGTTGTGTGGAGGCTTTCTTTTCTACCAGTGGGTATAGGTATTGCAATTTGAGTTATAATTGGTTGAGAAAGCTGACCTAACTGTCACGAGGAGGAATGCGAGCTTAGTAGATGATTTGAGGTATTGTATGGTTTGTGTTACATGAGGTTATTAAGGATTTAGTTGAAAGTCACTACGGTATTATGGCAGTAATACAGTATGGGCATTGTGAGTTATCGAGTATTTTGTATGGCTTTGACCCAAGTGGGAGAGTTTGCTATCGACGATTCGATTACATAGTTACATGTCGTATTGGTTTTGGTCTGAGGCATACTTGTGGATCAGTATGACTTGCAGAGGCTGGTTTTGAGGATGACTTAAGCAAGGAAATTTCTAGACTCATGGGGTGTTACACTTTATGGGTATATGGGAATCATGGAATGATTGAGTTCTTATTCGTGAAGGATGTAGTGTGCATGGAGGAATTTGCTCGGTTGCGTTAAGACGGGGTCACTTCTTTGGGTGTTGTCGTGCTTATGGGGCACAAGTCGTTTAGCTCGTTTGGGCGGTGCAATTAAGATTTGAGTAGAGTGGATGACTCTCGAGAAGGTTCTATTGGATTCAAGATTTATATGTAATAATTGAGTAACTTTCGGATTTGTATATGGCTAGAATTTGAGATTTACATTGGATGGTGTCGAGACTAGCGATATTTATATATCATTATGGATTTTACATTTCAGTATAAGGAGGGAAAAAGAAACAACTTTAGATTCACAGACGGTCTCTTCGGAGTGGGTGTCTCGATTATGGCACTTTTGGGGTGTTTAAGAGGGAATACAACAGCTTATGGGCCCTAGGGTGGTGTGGTTTTATGCTAGGATGTCTTGTTCAACTTAAGGGTAATTCGGAAGGAATTCATAGAAATAGGACAGTTTGGTAGTAGGTTGGATCAGCACGGTAATGTATATGATCAGTTCTTTAGGTACTTATGATGTGTTGAGTCTCTACAGGTGTTTTGTGGCAATACTCTTGGGTTTGGCAACCTGCGTGGCTTAATTGAGTTAGAGAGATTCAGTTCTGATGGCTTGGTTATGTGCAAATGGGATTCGAAGTGTTTTCGATGATTTCTGCCACATCTTGAGATGTGTATTATCTACATATATGAGGGTTATGTGGCATGTTGTGATTTTATCCTGGATGGGATCAAACGGAATGGTTCCTGACTGACCGGGCATGAGATCCTCATACTTTTCTAATGATGGCAGGATAGATGCGATGTGTTCAGTGGGATTGAGATTTGCATATAGAACATTACAGTTCAGTTTTAGAGGGAAGGTCGCGAATCTTGAACAACATGGACGGTTTCAGATGTTAGATGAATGATATTACTACTTTGTATTGCCTGAGAAGGGTGCGCATTTCATAAGGCGCACGGTGTTTTGACTTACGGATGCTTCTTTGGTATTGCGGTACTCGCCTAGTTGATCGACTGTTGATGTTCGGACTTTTCTATGGGGCACGGAAGAATTATAGAAGTATTCCTCGTGGGATGATCATGTATGAGAGATATGTTAGATATTCGGGTGGTGGAGTTGGGATCGGCTATGGTGATTGATGTGTTCTATGGATTTGGAGACTAGAAGTTCTTAGAAGCAGATTGTTTCGGGTTTGCAAACGGTGAAAATGTGGCCAAAGTTATCTAGATGGTGGTACGTGTTATGGTTAGATCATTATTGACTTTTGGAGGACTATCTATCTGTTTGGGGATGATCAGAGTTGATTTGGGGTCCATTGGTAGGCCCAATAAGGACGTGTATTCCACACCGGGTCGGATTTGTTGACTCCGCGCTGTTAGTGTTGAGGAGTGTGTCCTTCGGTTAGAGTTGAGCTTGTTTGTGTAATGAGATATTCTATATGTTACTCTTCTATGCTATGAGGGGTGGTGTTTCGTTGGTTATCTGCACACATGGTGTGGTTCTGTCTGGGCCTTAAAGAGGAAAAGCGAGATGCTTATTGGGGTGTTGAATGATCGATTGCGCCTTGGTTATGCTCTTTTCGGGCTGTGGTATATTGTATTATTTGCTTCTCCATGGTTATGGTAATGCACTTCGTGGTCTTGGTGTCGAATTGCGTGTAGTTATTGATTTTGAGCATTGTGACTTGAGGTATTTCATATAGGAGAGTGTTTAGATGGGGTCACGCGTTACAGCGGGGTTATGCTGATATATGATCTTTTGAGTTAGATTCATGTGTTTTGGTTCTACTATGTGTGATGGGTTCGTAGCATTGCATTTGAGCTTGCGTAACGGTTCTCTCTTTTGAGTCATTTTCCATGATTGAGTACATCGGAATTGTTGCTTATTGGTGAACGGATTGCACGGTTTGTGGCTTTAGGTTGTGTTGGTGTGGCATGTCAATAGAATGGTTGTGTTTGATTATATGAGGTATGGACCTAGAGTGGATACTATCGGATTTGATTACGTTATGTTTGGAAGAATAATATCGGAAGTAAGCTTAGGATTTGGCTTCGGTTCTTGTTGGACGAGAAAGAAAGAGCACCATGACTTGTTGATCTGATGAGTGTTAATGAGTTTCTGCGTGTTTCTTTCACCATCGATAGTGTACATAGGTTTTGAATGAGGTTTTATTTGGTAGGGGTTTCCTACTGGTATCAAATTTGTTTCGAGCAGCTACTATAATCGAGAATTATTGCTACGAGTATGCGAGTTGTGTGGTATATCATGTGATAACATCATGGGTTATGACTATGGCTTGGTACAACTTGTTCAGATTTATATACTATGTAGATGCGAGATTCGGATCTTGTAAGGAATTCTGATGTTGGAAATTGGGTCTCAAGGTTTATGGGCTAAGGACGAAGTGAGATCTTCAGTTATGTTGTGATGTAAGACTTATATGGAATGGGGTGACATGGGATCACCCCCGTTCTGTGCATGGTAAGGTTACATGGTGATTTGATGGCTTTGGAATGACTCTAGGCATGTTCGAGGACGAATGTATGTTTTAGTGGGGGAGAATGTAACGACATGACCGGCCGTTTTGAGCATTTGCACTTCGCTCGATGGTTTTAGGACATGAGTAGCTCCGTATGATGTATTATGACTTGTGTGTACCGTCGGTTTCGGTTTTCGAGCAATTCGCAATTAGTTTGGAAGAATGAATTTCATGTTTGAAGCTTTAAGTTGGAAGAGTTGAACAAGTTTGACTTTAGAATAATTGACCTCGGATCGGTGTTTTGGTGGTTCTGTTAGGTCCGCATGGTAATTTTGGACTTGGGCGTATGCCCGGATCTGCATTTGGATATTTCTAGAAGTTTTCGGCACTAATTGGTGAAAGTTGGATATTTAAAGGTTTGGAATGTTCATAAGTTTGACGGGGAGTCTACTTTGATTATTCGGGTTTGGATTATGGTTCCGAGAATTGGAATAGCCTCGCTATGTCATTTGGGACATGTGTGCAAAATTTGAGTTAATTCCAGGTTGATTTGATATGATTCGGCATGAGTTTTGGAAATTAAAAGTTCAAAAGTTCATTAGGTTTGATTTGAGGTGCGATTCGTGATTTTTATGTTGTTATGCGTGATTTGAGGCGTCGAATAGGTCTGTGCTATGTTATGGCACTTGTTGGTATGTTCGAACCGGGTTCTGAGGGGCTCGGGGTGAGTTTTAGATGAGTTTCGGATCATTTCCATGTTGTTTTGCACTACTGATTTCTAGACATCTGGTTTCCTGTTCGCGATCGCAGAGAGTGGATTGCGATCGCGTAGAGTTGTTTGAGGGATGGAAAAATTGTTCGTCGCGTTCGCGAGTCCATAGAAGCATTTTTGAAGGTTGAGGTAATTGTTCATCGCATTCGCGAGTCCAGCGACGCGTTCACGTAGAAGGAAGGAGGGCCTAAGGATGTCAGGCATTTATTGTTGCGGTCGCAAAATGTGGAACGCGATAGCGTAGGTCTAGGGGGATTGACCACCGCGTTTGCGACTGAGATATCGCGTTCGTGTAAAAGGAATTGCAGCTTGTTGGATTTGTTCTACTGAACTCAAGGGTTTTTCCGCTTTCGCAAAGTTTAATAACTGGCAGACTCTATTAAATCCCATGTAAAGGGTTGGACTCATTTTATCATATTTGGAGCTATGGAGCTCGGATTGAGGCGATGTTCACCACATGGATTGGGGTAAGTGTTCTCTACTCGGTTTTGGTTATATTTCATGAATCCATCTTTGTTTTAGCATCTGATTGATGATTTTCAAAGTAAAATTTTGGGGGTTTAGTGTATATTTCATTACGTGAATTTTTGAGTTGTGCAAATCGATACAGAGTCGGATTTGAGTGAAACTGGTATGGTTGAACTCGTAACTAAATGGGTCGTCAGATTTTGTGAGTTTTGTCGGGTTCCAAGGTGCGGGCCCGGGTTTGACTTTTTGGTTGACTTTGCACTTTTGATTAATGATTCCACCTTTGTCGATTGGGTTTCTTTCCTTTGGCATTATTTAATTTTGTTGAGTTGCTTTTGGCTAGTTTTGAGACGTTCGAAGGTCAGTACGCGGGGAATGGCGTTTCTAGAGTATTGTTTGGCTTGCTCGGTATTGGATTCGGCTTGTTCGAGGTAAGTAACACTTCTAAACTTGGTGCTGAGGGTATGAATCCCTAAACATATGTGTTATGTGTTTGGTGTTGAGGTGACGCACATGCTAGTGACGGGCGTGTGGTCGTGCACCGTGTGAATTATGACTCGGTTGATTCTGTGATATTGTGTAGTTATCTATTCTTGTTTCTATCCATGAAATTCTTGCGTACTAGAGTAATTGAGTTATGATCCATGTTAGAAGTCCACTTTAGGCTATATACTTATTTAATTGGGACCCATTGAGATCATTTTTGTTGTTGAGTTATTTGCTTAAATTACAATTACATACTCAGTCATAATCATTCATTTGCATATCATATCTCCGTCTGTGTTATCATTGTTGTCACATCATGTTATCATTGTTTATGCTAATTGGCATGAGATATGTGAGCCCGAGAGACTAAAGAGTTTAATGGCTGAGCTGAGTCCTAGGGCCTGATTGTGAGAGATATTGATGGGATCGGGTTGCATGCCGCAGCGAGTTTTATTGATTCATGATGGGATCGGGCTGCATGTGGCAGCGGGTTTTTTTGATACATGATGGGATCGGGCTGCATGTGGCAGCGGGTTTTATTAGCGTTTGGCTAGGATCCGCCCATTCTGAGTCTGGCATACCAGCAGTGAGAGTGCCGAGTGCGAGTGCCGAGTGCGAGTGCCGAGTGATTGGAGGTGCTAAGTGATTGAGCATGCTGAGTGCGGTTGATTACTCCGAGAGCATGAGCACATAAGATTGTCACTGTGGTGCATTACATTTGACATACATACTTGGCATGTAGGCATAGAGATGTATTTCCTCATGCTGTACGGTATTGTGACATTCATGACTTCACATGCTTATTGACATGTAGGCATAGAGATGTACTTTTCCGAAAGAAGTATCTTATCTGTTGTTGAAAGTTTTTAGGAAAAATCACAGTTTTCTGATATACTCATACTTTAGTAATATCGGCGAAATATTTGGATCTTACTATTATACCTGAAAAGCATGCCTGTTTTTCGTAACTATGAATAGGTTGAGCATCATATCTTTGAGTATTGCTTGTACCTTTTTCATTATATCGTTACGAGTTGTTCTTTGTTGTTGGTATTAGACTCAAACCGTTGTTCAAGCTTGTCATCACTTTCAACCTAAGGTTAGATTTGTTACTTATTGAGTACATGGGGTCGGTTGTACTCATACTACACTTCTGCACCTTCCATGCAGATTTTGGAGTAGGTGTTTTTGTGCATGGCGGGAGCTGGCATTGAAGAAGAACCTGCGTTCCAGTAGTAGCTGCCTCTTGTTTAGGAATGAAATTCTATCCATGAAATTCCTGCGGGCTAGAGTAATTGAGCTGTGATCCATGTTAGAAATCATGTTTAGGCTATATACTTATTATGTTGTGACCCACTAAGGTCATATTTTCTATTGAGTTATTTGCTTAAATTGCAATTACATACTCAGTCATAATCATTCATTTGCATATCATATCTCTGTCTCTTTTATAATTGTTGTCACATCATATTATCATTGATTAGGCTGATTGGCATGAGATTTGTGAGCCCGAGAGACTAGAGAGATTGATGACTGAGCTAAGGCCGAGGGCTAAATTGTGAGTGATATTGATGGGATCGGGCTGCACGCCGCAGCGAGTTTTATTGATTCGTGATGGGATTGGGCAGCACGCCACAGCAGGTTTTATTGATTCATAAGGATCGGACTGCGCGCCACAATAAGTTTTATTAGCGCTTGGGAAGAATTTGACCCTTCAAAGTCTGACATACCAACAGTGAGCGCAGATACTGATGAGCGCGAGTGCCGAGAAACTGGGAGGTGCTGAGTGATTGAGCGTGCTGAGTGAGGTTGACTACTCTGAGAGCATGAGCACATGAGTTTTTCACTATGTTGCATTACATTTGACATGCATACTTGGAATGTAGGCATAGAGATGCATTTCTGCATATTGTACGGTATTGTGACATCCACGACTTCACATGCACATTGACATGTAAGCATAGAGAGTACTTTCCTTATGTTATCTGAGAATGAAATATCTTATATGTTGTTGAATGTTTTTTAGAAAAATCACAGTTTTTTGATATACTTATACTTTGGTGATTTTGGTGAAAGATTTGAAATTTACTGTTATACCTGAAAAGCATGCCTATCTTCCGTAACTATGAATGAGCTAAGCATCATATATTTGAGTATTACTTGTACTGTTTTCTTTATATCGTTACGAATTGTTTTTGGCTGTTGGTATTGGACTCTGACTGTTGTCCAAGCTCGTCAACACTTTCAACCAAATGTTAGATTTGTTACTTATTGAGTATATGGGGTCGGTTGTACTCATACAACACTTATTCACCTTTTGTGCAGATTTTGGAGTAGGTGTTTCTGTGTATGGCGGGAGCTGGCACTGAAGAAGAACCTGCATTTCGGTAGTAGCTACCTGTTGTTCTTGGTAGCTTTAGATATATAAAAATTTGTTTATGTACATTTCGAACAGATGATGTATTTATTTCATACTAGCTTTGTAAACTCTAAAATTTAGATCCTCATTATTTGTACTACCAGTCCTTGGGGATTTTTTTATAAAATTTCAGTTATATTATCATTATTTGTCTTAGTAGATTTCATCTGAAATTGAATTATTGTTAAATTGGCTTATCTAGCGGGTTGGTTAGGTTCCATCACGATTAGTAGGATTTTGGGTCGTGACAGAAGGGGTTATGGGGCATGGCTGGAAAGCCGCCCATGACAGTACATATGGAATAGTACTAGTATGTAAAGGTAAGTACCCTCGCATGAAATGAAATACCACATAAAGAAAGAGATACAAGGATGTAGTAAGAGAATTCAACAGTATCTTGAATGCCAAGCTAAAAACATGATAAAGAGGTGCGACATAAGTAAAAATTTCACATGAACATTAAAATTTTTGTTGATATATCATTAGTTACCGACATAATAATATACATGTATAACAACCATGTACGCGGCATGTCGTCCGATCTCGGTCTGATCAGCTAAGCCCTCTCACCACAATGTCGTGTGGATCGATGTGTCTATGCTAGCAATATAATACATCAAATCAATATTAGGGGATAATCTCATAACGGTGTGAAAGGGACATGTCCCAATCAACTTCTGCACCGCCACATGTAGCATCGGGTATAGGCCTTTCAACCTACACATTCTCGGTTATATAACAATGCTCTCAAAGTCGTTTCATATAAATCAATTCTTGAAAGCCTTTTCTTTTCACTGTCCCTTGGGACATACAATACATCATCATTCTCATTCTGGCAAATGGACACATTTCACTTTCATGCTTTCATTTATTTTCTTGCCATGGATTATCATCAAACATCAAGGGTACTTTGGAACATAGGAGAATCGTAGTACAAAATCATGAGTATGTAAGCGCTTAAAATGCTTGAAATATTTCCAATAGGAGAGCATAGCATATTTCACTTGAAACATGAGTGAATTCATAAATATTCGATAAATCAACCATAATTGTAATATTCTTCAAAGGAGAATGTAAGATGGCAATTGGAACAAAACTCGAGTACATAGACATTTGAATAAATTACTCATATGAGGCAATTTAACACAATAGGAATAGAGACTTGGACAAATCATACTTGGAGTTCATAAAGAATTCATGAAATTCGATTCAACGGAAGGGGTTTAGCAAACATACCTTGATTAAGCTTTCCTTAGGATCCCTATGAATTTCCACTACTCGAAATAATTCAATCTATAGCAACATAACAAATATGAACCATTATTCGAAGGATTTTGATAGTCTAGGTCTTATAGAAATTTCATCAAACATTTAGTGTGCATATTTGACTACAACTCCCTACAATGGAATTTCTTCACCTCACAACCAATTACCTAGTCAATAATTCATCCACCATAGTTCAATGATATCCAACCACTTTCACTGGTACATGCATGCCCAACCATCTACTCCAAACTCAAGAATCACGTCTCTCTTTCTTCACACCCATCCCATTTTTAGGATCCACCACAATATATAATGCCTATGGAAACCCTTCGAAAACCATGGCAATAGATAGACTAACCATCCATGTAGAGCTAATGAGACGGTTTGAGACTCGTTCCAGGATTCAGTGTTACAATTGATCAATTAGAATGGTTAATTGTAACGGCTCAGAATTGTCTCCATATAGGAATATTGTAACGGTTATGAACCTGCAACTATTGATCAATATGTGGGAATAATTTTCCTTTCTGTTGGGACTGTTATAAGTTGTAGTATCTATAGTCTATTGAAACGTATATTGCAACATATTGTAACGCTTTTTAAGAGGTTGACATTATTGTTTGCTAGGTCTATTGAATGGTTATCTGTCACGACCCAAAATCCCAACCCGGTCGTGATGGCGCCTCTCGTGAGGACAAGGCAAGCCAATCCCATCCAACTGTTCTCAAACAGTTAAGCCACGTAATTTAAAACAAGAATACATAAACAACAAAATCAGTCGGAATACATATATAGAGTACCATCCCGACTACAGCCCTCAGATCGGGGTGTCACTAAGTCATGAGCCACTAGAGAAGGCCTAATGATAATATAACTATTACAATATCTTAAGTACAAAGATTTGAGGGAAGCAAAATCAACAAAAGAAAAGAGTTACGAGGCTGCGGACGCCAGCAGCTACCTCGTAATCTCTGAAGCTCCGGTCCAGTAGTAGTATTCAGTACCTCTGAGTGGGACCGCTAACGCCTGAATCTGCACACAAGGTGCAGGGAGTAAAGTGAGTACTTCCAACTCAGTGAGTAATAAAAGTAAATAAGAACTGAAGATAAGAAACATTTAAATCGTTACACAATCCACCACGGAACAATAACACATTTTACCTTCCACAGAAATATGTGAAGTAAACAGAACAACC
>MCJB01018418.1:2001-97692 GCA_002018475.1 Nicotiana obtusifolia | reverse complement strand
CCTCCAATGAGCCACGGGCTAGTGATTACTCTAGACAGATCATATATTGAATCTCAGAGTTCCACTCTTTCTTCCGGTGTGCATTTTGCATAAACAAGAGTGAGGATTAGCTTTTGCTTTGTCACTGTATGGATTAGTTGCATTGTGAGTTGCTGAATGCTGTCTTCTACAACTGTGACATTGTACTCATCATTCACAAAGGCCCAGATTTTGTTTGATATGTTTGCTATTTCTTGCATTGTACCAATTATTCTTCTGTATTTCTCTAGCTTCCTGAGTTGTTGTTTGGGTTCCATTATGCCGATGAACTCAAATTGATGTTTGTTGTTGAGCGTGATTAATCTTTCGAAAGCCTGCATTGTTCTGACTGATCTTATGTTCCAAATTATTGCTTTCATAGAGAATTCTTTATTGCGATGTCAACCTTGTGATGCCTTCAATTTTGAAACAGGTTTCCTGCCTTTTTTTGCTGTTTGCTTGATGAACCCCTTTTTCCCTTAAGCTTGCTGACTTGAACAGGTGATAGGTCTCCCTGTCTTGCTACATTTCTGAGGTTCTGCTTGGTATCTTCTTCATCTAAGTCCCTTCTGTATTATCTGTTAAGGTGCCCATCCTTCTTTGTGTTGACGATGCATCCCTTGGCTTGTAAATTGCCTGCAATTGTGCTCTTAGGGATCCCAGCTTTATGAGAGTGTTTTGGCCTGTTATTGCGATTTGTTTGTCTTCCTGATGTTGCTTTTCCTTCCTTTCCTCAACCTCTTCTTCCTCATTTTGTATTCCTTCCGGTAGTTCTCCTTCTTCTGATCCCTCCTCTTGCTGGTCTGCCCATAATTTTCCTTCAATTTGATTTAGTTGCCTGCCAATATCTTTTGCAGTCTGTTTCCTTCCTTCTGAGTTATCGTTTCTTTGTCTTGCAGTGCTGACTGGGTTGCCAAAGGATTGCAAGTTGTTTTCTATCCCCAGGTTGCTATAGAAGCTCCTCTGGACCCATTGGGATGTGGTTCCTCTATCTCCATTTCATTTCTGCTGATGGTCTCTAGCCTTTCCTCTGTTGCAAAGGGTGCTTTGCCATTTTTACTGCTGCTTGGATTCATTTTATTGTGTTCTGGTGAGGCATTAGATTGAGCTGTTGCTGTGACTTTTTTAGTGCTTGCTTGTGTTGGTTCTGGCTGTGGCATTGTCTTCTCTGTCACCTCTAAGTTCTGCTCTTCCTTGTTGTTTTTTTTGTGCTGATTTGTTGTTGCTGTGTAGGATTTCTTTCTTTTTTTGCTGCTGTGCACTTTCTGTTTTTTTGTCTTTAATTTTCCTGCTTGCTTTTTGTTTCCCTGCTGAGTCTCTTTTTTCCTGCTTCTTTTCATTACTTTGTACTGAAAAAATAACTGTTTTATTGCTCTTTTCTTTCTCTTCTTCATAGCTGCAGCAGTCTAGTTGTTTGTTCCCTGGTTTTGAAAGTGCTAAATCTTTGTCTTGTGTCTGTCTGCCTCATTGTCAATGTCCCCAACATGGTTCTTTTGTGCCTCATTTTCATTGTCTTCTGCAGATGCCTTGAGGTTCCTTTCTTGTTTCTGCTTTCCAGCTTTGATGTGTGAGTCCTCTGTATGCTGTTCATTTCTGCCCTTTGATGTGCTGATCATTTCGACCATAGTTGAGTTTGTTGTGGCAAGGTTGCCATGCCCAGCTATGCAATCAACAGCTTTGCCCATATCATTTGCTGCAAGGCACACCAGTTGTGCATTTGACAGATCTCTGTGACCAAAGTCTTGGCCTTCACTACCATTTTCTTTCCTTTTAGATGATTCATGATTGGACTTAATGCTTGTTTCTTGACTGGTATTCTCATTAGCATCAGAATTTCCAGCATTAAGAGCATCAGACAGATTAGCATCAGAATTTCCAGCATTAAGAGCATCAAACATGTTAGCCATTTTGATCTGCAGCTCCTTGTTTTTTGTTTTTTATTTGAGTTTCATATTGCCTTGCACGCGGTTATCTTTTATTTCCTGCCATTGTGGACCTGCATTGCCTACGACTTTACCACTCGATAAAATCATTAAGGGGGCTGATTCTTGACTTTGTTTTTTCCCTGTTTCCACTGCTTTGCCTTTAGCTTTCTTGTGTTCTGTTGCCTTGAAGTCAGTGTGTTCTGTTTTTTCCGGATGTAGCTTCCAGCACTCAGAACATATCATGTCCTTGTAATTTGCATTCCTTGCAGTATTTGGGAAGGTAGTCGTATTGTATTCTGACCCATTCTGTTCTGGCCTCCCCTGTTGCTTCATTTTCTATGTCCAACCTGACTTGTTTGGGCAATTCTGCCAACAGATCCACCAACACCTTTACCCTTGCACAACTGGGTCGTGTCTTATTTATTGTTGCTAGGTCAAGGTGAATTGGTTTCCCAACTGCTGAGGCTAGTGAAAATAAACATTCTTTGACAAAGAATGTGGGAAGTAACTGTGGGAAAGAGATCCAGGCCATTGCCATTGGGGTTTCTTCCCCCATTCTGAAATTTGTGTCGTAAATTTGTTGCCTCATCTGATATTCGTACCCATCCTTGGCTTTTAGGTAGTATGTGGTTTTGGAGGTTATTTTGATGAAGTCCTCCCATAGGGATAACCTGATAAGAACGAGCTTATCTCTGAAGAGCCCAACATTACATTCGCCTTTAATTCCGCACTGAGTGGGTATGATTCTCCGCAGTTCCTGTATCTCCGGCCATCCATATGAGAATTTGCCAAGCACCGCATATTGTAGTCCTTCGATGATGTTCATGCGCTTTACCTCTGATTATGTGTATTTTACTATCGCTTGTCCATGCATGTAGATTGGTTTTCTGAAGGGGATGGGTTCGATTCTTGGGTTAGGGTTTGCAGGGATAGAACAATTTAGGGTTGTTGGTTTTAGGATTTTGGTGTAATCGAGGGGCTGGGGTTGCTGGGGTGTGGGTATCATTGTGTTTGGGACTGGTTGGAGGTTTTTCGAGGGCTGGCCAGCCGGATTGTCCCCGGCCGGTGACTCCATTAAGGTTAGTGTGGAGGAGATGATTTTCTCTCTCTGATTTCTTGTTTTTCTCTCTTATCGCCAGTGAGTATTGCTGATTCGTGCGTACGAACTGCTTGATTTTGGGTGTTGTTCTGGACTGTTGGTGTAGGTGAGAGGTGGCCAGCTCGCTGGTCTCACCGGCCGGCGTCGGCCCCGGCGAGAGGGCTCTTGTCGCCTCCCCTTTGTTCAATTCTCCAGAGCTTCTCTTTCTATGACTAAAAATGTGACCGTTGTTTTTTTTAACAACAGAACATTTTGGAGCAAGGAATCAAATGAGTTTTCCCTCCGTTCCTCTTTAATTTGTAGTTTAATACTTTTGAATATTATGAATTTTTCATATAATTATGAGTATCTAATCTTTCTCATATAGGGTTTGATGGAACCTATTGGAGGATGATTTTGCACTAAGTTTAATATAAATTTGCCATTGCTTTGTCTCTAAACTACATGTTCATTGTATTTAATTGAAGAGCTCTCAATTAACCGTGCCTATTTATTGTGTACTGCATGGAAAAAGGTATGCATTTAGCTAGTTTTGAAACAACATCACTCCTAACATATTTAGGGAATCAATATGGAGGGTTTAAATGCAGGATTAGAGATAATGAAACCTTGGTGTGATCGTAATGAGCAGTAAATTAGTGCCAACTAGCATAGTTCGGAAGAATACATCTAATTAATTATGATAATTTCTCGGACAAGAATTACGACACCCAAATTACTCATGATCAGTAGAGAAAGTTTAGGCGAATTTATAGTAAACATAGTGGAGAAGACTCTGACAATTGGAAAAATCATAACCCTAGACTTTCCAATCTTGTTTATAATATTTACTCCATTAGTTACAAATTTACTTCATTTTAATTTCTTTGCACTTAGTAAGTAACCACTGAAATTAGTGTTTAATATTTTTGAAGGTTGGCTACTTGAATTCTTACAAAACTAGTGGTGTGATTAATAGGTTAATTGTAACGACCCCACCGGTTGTTTTGAGTGTTGCAGCCCCATCCCCCCATTTCATGCTTACTCTATGCTAAATTTGTTATGTGCCTTGTCGCAGTAGTTGGTTTGGTTCTGGGGATGCTCCAGAATGAGTTGAGACACTTAGTCTCAATATTGGAACCTTAAGTTAAAGAGGTTGACCGGATGTGAACTTATATGTAAATGGCTCCGGAAATGAGCTTTAATAGTTCTGATAACTCAGTTGGGTGATTTTGGACTTAGGAGTATCTCTCGATAGTGATTTGAAGGTCCGTAGTTGATTTTTGCTTGAAACGGCAAAAGTTGGAAAATTAGAAGTTTTGGAAATTAAGAAGTTTGACCGAGAGTTGACTTTGTGGTTACCAGACTCAGGTTTTTGTTCCGGGAATTGGACTAGGTCCGTTGTGTCATTTATAACTTGTGTGCAAAATTTTAGGTCAATCGGAGTTGATTGATAGGTTTCGGCATCGATTGTAGAAGTTGGTATTTCTTACTTTTCGTTAGGCTTGAATTGAGGTGCAATCCATATTTTTTATTTTCTTTGATGTGATTGGAGGTCTAGACTAAGTTCGTATCATGTTTTAGGGCTTATTGGTATGTTTGGTTGAGGTCCGCAGGGCCTCGTATGGAGTTCGGATGGTTAATGGATCAAAGTTTGGAATTGAAGGATTGCTGAAGTGCACTAGGTCTGGTACGATCGCACCTGGGGAGTTTTGGTCGTAGGTGCATGGCCGCAGAAGCAAAGGATTGGTCGCATATGCAGATTTTGTGAAGCTGGGCAGTGGTCGCAGATGCGAGGGTTTGTCAGCACCTCCGTGAACGCAGATGCGATGATGGCGATGCATAAGCGAGGTTGACTGGGCTACTGATGGGTCACAGGTCCGAGGAAATGCCACATCTGCGAGCCTGCAGATTTGTGTGTGACTCCGCAGAAGCGCAGGGTGAACGGGAAAGGGTAGTTCGCAGAAGCGAACCTCATTGTGCAGGAGCGAGCCCATAAATGCGGGATTGGGGGCCGCAGAAGCGATGGACTGAAGTTTAAGTGAGTTCTGCAGATGCAGAGATTTGACCGCAGAAACGGTATTGCAAAAGTAAAGAAAAGGGCGCAGGTGCGAAAGCACTGGGCAAAATATTTAATTTGAGGGTTTTGTGATTTTTCTCATTTTGGACTTTGTAAAATCGGACTAAGGCGATTTTTGAGAGGGATTTTGAGGGGTTACTTGAGGTAAGTCACTTGTGATCATTTTTATTCAATAATATTGTTTCCCCATTGAATTTCTCACCTAGTTTGTGTGTTTTTGAGGTCGAATTTCGAATGTTTGAGGCTAGAGTTTTGGAGAGTTAATTTAGGGATTTGAGAGGCGATTTGGTGCCTTTGGTATGGTTGGACTAGTGGTTAAATGGGCTTTCGTATTTTGTAACTTTTATTGGATTCCGAGACGTGGGCCCGAGAGTTGACTTTTGAGTTGATTTTTTGACTTTTGATTAAGAATTTAGCATTTTTATATGGAATTGATTCCAATAGCTTGAGTTGGTTGTATCGAATTATTTGTGGCTAGATTCGAGGCGTTCGAAGGCTGATTCGCGTGGGAAGGGCTTGCTAACGGAGTGATTCGATTTGTTTGAGCTAAGTATCGTATTTATCCTTGGTTGACGCACTAGTTGCCTGAATTGTTGTGATAGCCATGTGCTTTTGGGTGCGCACATGCGTGGGGATGAGCCCATGTGCGGGCACTGGGGTTATATATTCATGTTTGGGTTGTGCTCAGGCTCTTATAAGCCTAGAAAATACATTTAAGCTTTAGGCTTTGATATCCCACATGTTGTAACAGTTTATGTAATCTAATTCAGCCATGATGAGGCTACTTAGAGGTTTAACCCCTGAACGAACTTAATAAAGGCTTTTCATTGATGAAATTGCCGATTTGAGCTATGATAGCACACTCATGCACATGCCTACACTTTAATATGCCATTTACACCAGTCGAGTGACATGAGAATCTTATTTCATCCATCTTATACCTGTATACTTGCTTTATTGCTTCTGTATGATATGTTTGGACTCGGGCCTGCTGCTATGCCGGGCGGATTATGTTATTGGCACGTGAGTTGTTCGTGCGGCATAGAGCTGCCAGCTGGGTTGAGATATGGCCTCTGCAAAGGTATTAGGCTAAAAAATATGGATGAAATTGCATGTATTGATATTATTGGCAGGTGAGTTGTCCATGCGGATCCATATGTTGATAATATTGACACGTGAGTTGTCCTTGTGCCACGTGAGTTATCTGTGCAGGTTCTATTGATAGCACGTGAGTTGTCCGGCAGCACGTGAGTTGTCCGTGCAGTGTGTGGAACTTGTATTTTTCTTGATCATTTATCTGATTTACTTGTAACCTTCCTCTACATGCATACTATTTGAGCAGGTTATTCTAGAAACAGTGCACATGCACACACAGATATTCTTCTCAAGAAGCTTTATGAGTTAGTTTTAAATATTTTACTGTGCTGGTCTAAAAAGGCAGAATTACACCGGAATAACTAGTATCCTCAGTAATTTAAGATTCCCATACCTTTCCTTGTTTATTTG
Source organism: Nicotiana obtusifolia (assembly GCA_002018475.1). NCBI lineage: Eukaryota > Viridiplantae > Streptophyta > Magnoliopsida > Solanales > Solanaceae > Nicotiana > Nicotiana obtusifolia. The sequence continues at coordinate 91,085 of MCJB01018418.1, read as the reverse complement.
CGATACTTACTGAGTTGGTTGTACTCACATTACACCCTGCACCCTGTGTGCAGATCCAGGCATTTCTAGGCACGGTGGTTGTTGATCGTGGAGTTTTACCTGTTCAGAGATTATCGAGGTAGCTGCTTTGGCGTCTGCAGACCTTGACTCTCCTCCCCTATCTCTCAGTTTTGATTATTCTGTTCTACTTTGTTACACAGTGTATTAGACTGTGTTACTGTGTGGATGCTCACGTACTAAATGACACCAGGTTTTGGGAAAAATATTTTGTAATGAGTTGAGGCGTTTCCATCTAGATTTATGAGATTTTCACTTATTTAAACCTGTTTAAGTATATTTTTAAATCGAAAGTGTTGGCATGTGAGAGTTGCCAGCTTGCCTAGTATCATGATAGGTGCCATCACGAATGGTTTTGGGTCGTGAAAGTTTGTATCAGAGCTAAGGTTACATAGGTCTCACGAGTCATGAGCAAGTTTAGCCGAGTCTTGCGGATCGGTACGGAGACGTCTGTACTTATTTTTGAGAGGCTGCTGAACCCTTAGGAAACCTTCACATTCTTGTGTTCTTATAATGGGAATTCGTTGATTCAGCAAACTAAACTTCTATTATTCTATTCTCTCACAGATGGTCAGGACATGTGCTACCGGATCAGGCGGATGGCCACCAGTACCACCAGTTAGGGCCACGAGAGGCTCAGGAGCAGGTTCCAGATGTGGTTGAGCGGGTGGGACCAGCTTAGGCACCAACTGTGCTTATTGTGATTCCAGGCCTTCAGGAGGCCTTGGCCCAAATATTGACTGTTTGCACTAGCTTTGCTCAGGCGGTCTCTGTTCAAGCTGCACCAGCCAGTTCTCAACCTGGGGGAGGTACTCAGACTCCCGTCGCCCGCACTCCAAAGCAAGTGGTGTAGGGACTTCCGACATCGGGGGTACTACCGGCCCAGCCAGTTGCAGTTTCTCAGACCCAGGTGGGTCCCATTATAAGTAATGAGGAGTAAAAAAGACTAGAGAGATTTGGGAGGCTCCAACCTCCATCACTCAGTGGGGCTGAGTTTGAGGATGCCCGGGACTTCTTGGATAGGTGCCAGCGGATTCTTTGCACGACGGCTATTCTAGAGAAAGTGGGGTCTCATTTACTACTTTTCAATTGACTGGGGCCGCTTTCAGATGGTGGGAGACCTATGAGAGGAGCAGGCCAGTCAGTGCTGCGCCACTTTCATGGCATGAGTTCTTCGTTCTCTTCTTGGAGAGGTTTGTGCCAAGGACCCGCAGGGAGGAGCTACGCAGGTAGTTTGAGCAGCTACATCAGGAGGGCATGTCTGTGACCCAATATGAGATGATATATTCAAAGTTGGGTCGTCACGCAGTTTGGTTGGTTCCCACTAAGAGGGAGAGGATTAGGAGGTTCATTGATGGCCTCACCTATCAGTTGCGTTTTGTTATGACTCAAGAGAGTGTATTAGGTGCTAGGTTCGACGAGGTGGTCGACATTGCTTGCGGATAGAGTTGGTCTATAGCGAGGAGCGCGAGGAGAGGGAGGCCAAGAGGCCTCGTGGTTTGGGTGGTTTCAAGTCGTCTTGATAGACCCGCTCAAATGGCTCGTCCAGCTCAATGGGTGCATCAGTTAGCCACTATTCTTAGAGTGCTCGTGTAGGTCAGTCTTCATTCAATGCACTACTAGTGCAGAGTTCTCACCATGCCTCGTTTGCTCAGGTTTCTACCAATGGTTCCTCGGGTTATTTGAAGCAGCAGCTTCGTTAGAGGAGGGATTGTTTCGAGTGCAAGGACTTGAGTCATCTCAAGAGAGATTGCCCTAGGTTGTTGAGTGGGGTTCCAAAACTAAGTTCTCGGCCGATGATACCAACATCAGCAATTACACCACCCACTCAACAAGCTCGGGGTGGGGCCCTGGAAGCTAGAGGTCGCCTTAGAGAGGGAGACCTATCAGGTGGTGGTCAGGCTCAATTCTATGCTATTCGTGGTAGGCCAGATGCCGTTGCTTTAGATGCAGTGATCACAGATATTGTGTCAGCGTGCCACATGGATTCTTCCACATTATTTGACCCTAGTTCTACTTATTCCTATGCATCATCCTATTTTACTCGTTATTTGGATATGTCCCGTGAGTCCTTAGTTTCACCTGTTCATGTATCTAGGCCGGTGGGCGATACTATTGTTGCGGACTGTGTATATTGGTCGCGTGTAGTGACTATTGTGGGATTGGAGACTCAAGTTGATCTCTTATTGCTTAGTATGGTTGATTTCGACGTGATCATAGGTATGGATTAGTTGTCTCTATGTCATGCTGTTCTGGATTGTCACGCTAAGACCGTGACATTGGTGATGCCGAGGTTGCCAAGGATCGAGCAGTGAGGCTCTCTAGAGTATGTTCCCAGCTAAGTTATTTCATATTTGAAGGCCTAACGGATGGTTGGGAAGGGTTTCTTGTCATATTTGGCCTTTGTGACACCATTGTGCTGATACCCCTACTATTGGTTCTGTTCCGGTGGTGCGAGACTTTCTGGATGTGTTTCCTGCAGACCTGCCAGGCATACCACCCAATAGGGATATTGATATTGGTATTGACTTGGTGCCGGGCACTCAGCCCATTTCTATTTCTCCATATCGTATGGTACCAACTGAGTTGAAAGAATTGAAAGAGCAGTTTTAGGAACTTCTTGTTAAGAGGTTTATTAGGCCTAGTGTGTCGCCTTAGGGTGCACCGGTTCTGTTTGTGAAGATGAAGGGTGGTACTATGCAGATGTGTATCAACTATAGGCCATTGAACAAAGTTACAATCAAGAATAAATATCATTTGTTGCGCATTGATGATTTATTTGACCAGCTTCAGGGAGCAAGGGTGTTCTCTAGATTGATTTGAGGTCTGGACATCACCAATTGAAAATTTTGGACTCGGATATTTAAAAGACAGCATTCAGGACACATTTTGGTCACTGTGAATTCCTTGTGATGTCTTTTGGGTTGACCAACACCCCAGCAGCATTCATGCATTTGATGAATAGTGTAATTTAGCCATATCTCGACTCCTTTGTCATATTATTCATTGATGATATCCTGGTGTACTCATGTGCCAGGAGGAGCATGCCCAGCATTTGAGGATTGTATTACAGCGGCTGAGGGAGGAGAAGCTTTATGCCAAGTTCTCCAAGTGTGAGTTTTGGCTTAGTTCGGTGGCGTTCTTGAGGCACGTGGTGTCCAGTGAGGGGATTAAGGTGGATCTAAAGAAGAACGAGGAGGTTCAGAGTTGGCCCAAACCGTCCTCAGCTACTGAGATTCGGAGCTTTCTGGGCTTGGCCCGTTATTATCGTTGCTTCGTGGAGGATTTCTCGTCTGTTGTGGCACCTTTGACCAAATTGACTAAAAATAGTGCTCTATTCAGGTGGTCGGATGAGTGTGAGGAGAGCTTTCAGAAGCTCAAGACTGCCTTGACCAAAACTCCAGTTCTAGTCTTGCCTTCAGCTTCTGGCTCTTATACAGTGTACTATGATGCTTCTCGGATTGGTATTGGGTGTTTCTTGATGCTGGAGGGTAGAGTGATTGCTTATGCTTTGTGTCAGTTGAATCCTCATAAGAAGAACTACCATATTCATGATTTGGAGTTGGCAGCCATCATTCATGCATTGAACAGTATCTTTTTGGTGTGTCTTATGAGGTGTTTACAGATCATCGAAGTCTCCAGCACTTGTTCAAACAAAAGGATCTAAATTTGAGACAGCATAGATGGTTGGAGCTACTAAAGGAATATGATATTACCATTCTCTATCATCTCGGGAAGGCCAATGTGATGATCGATGCCTTAAGTAGAAAGGCAGTGAGTATGGGTAGCCTTGCATTTATTTTTGTTGGTGAGAGACCGCTTGCAGTTGATGTTTAGGCCTTGGCCAACCAGTTCATGAGATTAGATGTTGCAGAGCCCAGTCGGGTCTAGCTTGTGTGGTTTCTCGGTCTTCCTTATATAATTGCATCAGAGAGCGCCAGTATAATCCCCATTTACTTGTCCTTAAGACATGATTCAGCACGGTGATGCCAAAGATGTTACTATTAGACATGATTAGGTGTTGAGGATGCAGGGTCGAATTTGTGTGCCTAATGTGGATTTTCTACGCGAGTTGATTCTTGAGGAGGCACACAGTTCACGATATTCCATTCATCCAGGTGCCGCGAAGATGTACCAGGACTTGAGTCAGCAATATTGGTGGAGAAGGATGAAGGAGGATATACTGGGGTTCGTAGCTCGGTGCCTAAATTGTCAGCAGGTGAAGTAGTAGCATCACAGACTGGGTGGACTGCTTTAGAGTTTGGAGATTCCGAAGTGAAAAAGGAAGCGTATCACCATGGATTTTGTAATTGGGGTCCCGTGGACTTCGAGGAAGTTCGATGCTATTTGGGTGATTGTGGATCGATTGACCAAGTCTGCGTATTTTATTCCAGTTGGGACTACTTATTCTTTGGAGCGGTTGGTTGAGATCTACATCCGCGAGATTGTTCTCCTTCACGGTGTGTCGGTGTCCATCATTTCAAATCGGGGCACGCAGTTTAAGTCGCAATTTTAGAGAGCAGTGCATCAAGAGTTGGGCACACATGTTGAGTTAAGTACAACATTTCACCCTCAGACGACGGGATAGTCTGAGCACACTATTCTAATATTAGAGGATATGCTACGCATTTGTGTCATAGATTTTGGGGGTTCTGGAATCAGTTTCTGCCGCTCGCAGAGTTTGCCTACAACAACATCTACCAATCAAGCATTCAGATGGCTCTGTATGAGGCTTTCTATGGGAAACGGTGTTTTGGTCTCCGATAGGGTGGTTTGAGCCAAGCGAGGCTAGGCTATTGGGTACTGACTTTGTTCAGGATGCATTGGACAAGGTTAAACTTATTTAGGATCGGCTTCGCATGGCGCAGTCTAGACAGAAGAGTTATACTGATCGAAAGGTTAACGATGTTACTTTCATGGTGGAGGAGAAGGTATTACTCAAGGTTTCACCCGTGAAGGGTGTTATGATGTTTGAGAAGAAGGACAAGTTGAGCCCTTGGTACATTGGTCCATTTGAGGTGCTTCTGAGGATTAGAGAGATGGCTTACAAGCTTGCCTCGCATCCTAGTCTGTCGAGTGTTCATCCAGTTTCATCTTTCTATGCTCCGAAAGTATGTCGGCGATCCGTCTCATGTTTTAGACTTCAGCACGGTTCAGTTGGATAGTAATTTGACTTATGATGTGGAGCCAGTGGCCATTTTTGATCGGTGGGTTAGAATGTTGAGATCAAAGAACATAGCTTCAGTGAAGGTGCAGTGGAGAGGTCAACTAGTTGAGGAGGCCACTTGGGAGACCGAGCGGGAGTTCCGGAGCAGATATCCATGCCTATTTGAGACTCCAGGGTACGTTTCTAGACCCGTTCGAGGATGAACGTTTCTTTAGGAAGGGGAGGATGTAATGCCGGCCGGTTGTTTGGAGTGTCGTAGCCTCATTCCCCCATTTCCTGCTTATTCTATGCTAAATTGTTGTTATGTGACTTGCTAGGGTAGTTGGTTTGGTTCTGGCAATGTTCCGGAATAAGTTGAGACACTTGGTCTCAAGGTTGGAAGCTTAAGTTGAAAAGGTTGATCGGATGTGGACTTACATGTAAACGGCTCTGGAATGGAGTTTTGAGGGTTCTGATAGCTCCGTCGGGTGATTTTGGACTTAGGAGTGTGTTCGAGATAGTGATTTGGAGGTCCGTAGTTGATTTAGTCTTGAAACGGCGAAAGTTGGAAAATTAGAAGTTTTGGAAATTAAGAATTTTGACCGAGAGTTGACTTTGTGGTTACTGGGCTCGGATTTTGGTTCAGGGAGTTGAAGTAGGTCTGTTGTGTCATTTATGACTTGTGTGTAAAATTTGAGGTCTACTAGACTTGATTTGATAAGTTTCGGCATCGATTGTAGAAGTTGGAATGTCTTAGTTTTCGTTAGGCTTGAATTGAGGTGCGATTCGTGGTTTTTATGCTGTTTGATGTGATTTGAGGCCTCGACTAAGTTCGTATCGTGTTTTAGCACTTGTTGGTATGTTTGGTTGAGGTCCGGGTGGCCTCAAGTGGAGTTCGGATGGTTAATGAATCGAAGTTCGGAATTGAAGGATTGCTGAAGTGCACCAGGTCTGGTGCGATCACACCTGTTGAGTTTTGGTCACAGGTGTGTGGCCACAGAAGCGAAGGATTGGTCGCAGATGCAGATTATTAAAGTTGGGTAGTGGTCGCAGGTGCGAGGGTTTGTCCGCAACTGCGAGGTCGCAGATGCGGGGATGGCGTTGCAGAAGCGAGGTTGACTGGGCTGCTGATGGGTCGCAGGTGCGAGGGAAATGCCGCACTGCGAGCCCACGGATGCATTTTTGACAACAGGAAAGGGTACTTCGCAAAAGCGAACCTCGTTGCGCAGGAGAGAGCCTGCAGATGCGGGATTGGGGGGAGCAAAAGCGATGAGCAGAGTTTAAGTGAGTTCCACAGATGTAGAGATTTTATCGCAGAAGCGAAGAAAAGCGCACAGGTGCGAAAGCAGTAGCAGAATATTTAATTCAAGGATTCGTGATTTTTCTCATTTTGGACTTTGCAAACTCGGACTAACGTAATTTTTGAGAAGGGGTTTGAGGGGTTTCTTGAGGTAAGTCACTTGTGATCATTTTTATTCAATAATATTGTCTCCCCATTGAATTTCCCAGCTAATTATGTTTTTGAGGTGGAATTTCGAAAGTTTGAGGCTAGGGATTTGGACAGTTAATTTAAGGAACTGAGTGGCGATTTGGTGTCGAGATTTGGTAAATTTGGTATGGACTCGTGCTTTAATGGGCTTTCAGATTTTGTAACTTTTATTGGATTCCGAGACGTGGATTGGGGGGTTAATTTTTGAGTTGACTTTTTGACTTTTGATTAAGAATTTAGCATTTTCATATGGAATTGATTCCAATAGCTTGAGTTGATTGTATCGAATTGTTTGTGGCTACATTAAAGGCGTTCGGAGGCTGATTCGCGAGGCAAGGGCTTGCTAGCGGAGTGATTCGATGTGCTTGAGGTGAGTATCATATTTAAACTCGGTTGAGGCACTACTTTCCTGAATTGTTGTTATAGCCACGTGCTTTTGGTTGTGCACATCCGTGTGGATGAGCCCATGTGCAGGCACTGGGTTATATATTCATGTTTGGGTTGTGCTCGGGGTCGTATAAGCATAGAAATGACTGTTAATCTTTAAGCTTTGATATCCCATATGTTGTAACAATTTATATAATCTAATTGAGCCTTGATGAGGCTACTTAGAGGTTTAACCCCTAAACGAACTTAATAAAGGCTTTTCATTGATAAAATTGGCGGTTTGAGCTACGATAGCACACTTTGCATATGCTTACACTTTAGCATCATTTACACTAGTCTGGAGAAATGAGAATCTTATTTCCTTCATGTTATACCTGTATACTAGCTTTATTGCTTCTGTATGATATGTTTGGACTGGGGCCTGCGGTTATTGCCGGGCGGATTATGTTATTGGCACATGAGTAATCCGTGCAGTACGTGAGTTGTCCGTTCGGATCCATGTATTGATATTATTGGCACGTGAGTTGTCGGTGCAGCACGTGACTTGTCCATATGGATCCATATATTGATAATATTGACACATGAGCTGTCCGTGTCATACATGAGTTGTCCGTGCAGGTTCTATTATTAGCACGTGAATTGTCCATGCAGCACATAAGTTGTCCATGCAGTTTGTGGAACTTGTATTTTTCTTGATCATTTATCTGATTTACTTGTTTCCTTCCTCTACATGCCATAATACTATTTGAGCAGAGTATTTGAGAAACAGTGCACATGTACACACGGATATTTTTGTCTCATGAAGCTTTATGAGTTAGTTTTATATATTGTGCTGTGCTGGTCTAAAAAGGCGGAATTACACCAGAATAACTAGTATCCTCAATAATTTAAGCTTCTCTTACCTTCCCTTGTTTATTTGCGATACTTATTGAGTTGGTTGTACTCACACTACATCATGCACCTTGTGTGCTGATACAGGCATTTCTGGGAACAGTGGTTGTTGATCGTGGAGTTTTACCTATTCAGAGATTATCGAGGTAGCTGCTTTGGCGTCCATAGACCTTGACTCTCCTCCCCTATCTCTCAATTTTGATTATTCTGTTCTACTTTCTTACACAGTGTATTAGACTGTGTTACTGTATAGATGCTCATGTACTTAGTGACTCCCAGGTTTTGGAAAAAACATTTTGTAATGAGTCGAGGCATTTCCATCCAGATTTATGAGATTTTCACTTATTTAAATCTATTTTAGTACATTTTTGAATTGAAAGTGTTGGTATGTGTGAGTTGTCGGCTTGCCGAGTATCATGATAGGCGCCATCACGACAGGTTGAGTTTTGGGTCGTGGCATTGATTCCCTGTGGGATTCAACTTCAGACTTGTTAACCGGGTGATATTTGCAATGACCGCTTAGTCCTTTTCTTAAGGCATAGTTGAGTGTGATCAGTTTTTGGTGTCGTTGCCAGAGAATTAATGGTGTTATTAGTTATGGCTAGAAAAATTGCTAGGATTCTCAGTTTAATCAGATCTCTTGTTTTGAAATTCTAACGTTGTAGTCTTGTGTGTTACACGTAAATGCATAGAAACACCTCAAGAATTGGTGAATCGTTTCAAGCATTACAGGACCCAAAGAAAGCTTTCAAGGCATTAAATCGAGCAAACAAGAAGGACAAACGACAACAGAACCTAACAGAACAAATCGAGCTAGAAATTGGTGACGTCATATACAATCAAAATAACATAGACAATGGGAACGACCCGAAGAATCAGGGTGTGGCACCTCTTGAGCCAGACGCAGTTCTTTATGATTGGGCACAACACCACCGCTGAAAATCTAGTAACCGCAATTGCAATCCTTCAGATACAAGTGGAATCATTTCTAATCATAAACAACATGCTACATATGCTGTAAAACAAGGAACTATTCTTTAGGTCTTACATTGAAGATCTACAGCAGCACCTGAAAAATTTTATGTCAATTTGTGTCACGTAAAGGCAACCGAATGTGACACTGGAAGCAATCAGGCTACTACTGTTTTTATTCTCAGTGATGGGAGATGCTCAAACATCTCTTTGTTCGCTCCCCGTAAACTCCATCACTACTTGGGAGGAATTAGTCAAGCAGTTTTTGAACAAGTTCTACCCAACCAATAAGACTGCAAAGCAAGTTGATTAGATATTGAGTTTCAGATATAAACCTGCTGAAACACTGCAAGAAACGTGGGAGAGGTTCAAAGGGATGTTGGATAAATGTCCACACCATGGCCTCCCGAATCAGATGTTGGGACAAAGGTTCTGTAAGGCCCCATAAGATATTACATAAAACCTGAGGTTTCATGGTGCCGAGGTAGACTTATGCGTTGATGGTTGTAGAGATTCTTCCGCAGCATGGTCTTTTTGGGTTGAAAAATGTGTTGGGGAGTTGAAGAAAATTTTTGGCAGTACAGGGCATTTCTGCCGTCTATTTTGCGATCGCATAAATGATCTGTGGATCGCAGATCTGCCGCGAAATGAAGCAAAAACTTGAGCTAATTATAGGACCATCATGTGGTCCATTATGCGGCCGCATAATCATTTCTCGGGCAGCACAATCCATCGTAGATACAACATAAAAAATTTTGGAGGAAGAGTTGGTCTGTGGACTGCAGACCGGTCGCAGAGTGAAACAAAAATGCCCAGTTCTAGAGGGCCATTATGCGGTCCATTCTGCGGACCGCAGAAGCATTATGCGGTCGCATATGCGACTGTAGATTTATATCGGGGCTTCATTTTTCTAATTTTTTAACCTGACCCTATTTCAATATATAGTCGTTAAAAAGCATTTGTCAGGTAAAAACCTAATATTTTTATAGAGGGGAAGTGCCAAAGAGTGAGAGGGAAAGTTCCTAAGATTACTGTCCATCAATCCTTGCTCAATGTTGGAGAATTCACAAGGAGAAACTCACAAGTTCTTCATCCAAGAGGTAAGGTTCCATGTCCTAGTCTCAATTTCGAATTTGTGGTAGAGGATGGTTAATGAGGGGTGTGATTCTTGGGTGTGAGAGTGTATCTTTGCATGCATGTACAATCATGAGTTGTGGAAAGGTAGTTGAACTCAAATGGGTAGACCTTGGGTTGTGGGGTGAAGGAAATCCACCATAGAAGAAGCTAGAAATCATAATGCCCACCTAGTGTTTGATAAATTGCTCAAATGAGCTGGAATCATGAACCCCTTCCTAATTTGTGTTCAATTTTGCTATATCTCTAAATAGATCAAAGTTGCTAGGATTCCGAAACTATCTAGTGAATTAAGCAAAACTCAAAGGGAGGTATGTTGGCTAAACTTCTCTCTTTGAATTGAACCCCACAATGTCCTCGTAAGTCCCGAGTTGTTCTTATAAATTGATTATTCCGAAAAATCCTTGTGTCAAAAGATATATGTTCAATATGTATTCGAAATTTTCTTATTGTGTTATGTTCCATTTGAAAATGTGCTCGAAGCATGGGTTGCATATAGAAATGTTATACCTTCAAGTTATGATTCAAATGCAAGCTATTATGCCAAATTGTGTAAGAAATTTCATTGTGCTTAACATTCTTATTTGCTCATATGTGGACTTAAACTCTTAAATAGAAATGCTTTGTTGTTGATGTTCCGTGATGATGTTTGGAAGTGAAAGAGTCAACATGAAATATGAAATACGGCCAGCGTGCCAAGAGTGACATTGTGTTATGGCTATTGGTGCCAATGAAATGAAAAATCTGTAAAACATAATGAAATGAGTTATCAATCCTTTAAATAAATAAACACCCTGGGAGTGTCGTTAGTCACCGAGGAAGGGTAGGTTGAAATAACCCAATCTCGAAACTAAACGTGCCAGTGTAGTAGTGAATTGTGATTGTTCCCCTTTATTGGGATGAGATTGATGTGATGAGAATATTCCCCTTTATGGACGAGATGATGCTAAAAAAGGGTGATGTCGAACCACACGGCATTATGGTGAGACGGCTCAGCCAGCCAAGTCGTGATCGGACGCCATGCTGCAGACATGGTGGTGATTGTGCTTGAGATTATGATTGAAACAGTGATTGAGACTGAGATAATGATTGTGATTGTGGTTGATGTCTTTGGGTGAGACTGGCCTAGCCAATCCGGTCGTGATGGGACTCCAGTGCTAAAATCACGATGGTATATCGGTGCTAAGATCTCCCAATCTAAAATATGGAAATTTACCTGAAAACTCGTCTTGCTCCTAACTTGATGTTTTGGTATTGTTTGAGGCTCTCATTGATTTTATGATTTTCCTTCCTTGTGATATCATCCATTATATTGAGAGGGTGTTTACTTATTCATACTAGTGCTATTCCATATGTACTAACGCCCCTTTTGCCGGGGGCGCTGCATCTTTAATGGATGCAGGTAGTTCCACAGCAGGCGGCTTTGATCATTGATAGCAATACACCCTCTTCCCAATTGACTTGGTGAGCCCCACATCATATCGGATCGTATATCTTTTGTTCCTTGTCTATTGTGTGTTGAGGAATAGATAGGGCCTTGTTGTCGGCACTATCGTCGTACTCTTTTGTATCTATTAGAGGCTCCGTAGACATAGTTTAGGTGGTATGTTAGTGTTGGGGAAGTCAAAGTAATGTTGTATTTTTATCACACGTTCCACTTCAAACTATGAAAGTGTATGCATTTTGAACTTTATAAATGATGTGACTAATGATAATGAATTGGTGTTGTTCACATGATCCTCCTCGTTGTCTAATTAATGAAATGGATATCCTCTTTATTCATGAGTAAGTGCGGGTAGAAGGTATTGTACAGGCTTGCTCGGCCTGGGTATCTCGGTTGAGCACTGATCGCGCTCCCCGATGTCGGGGCGTAACAGGTTCTACATGGGATTGGTAGATAGTTTAAAGGCCAATGTTGATGCTTTAGTAGGTGGAGCATTTTTTAGCAAATCATTCCGAGAATGTAAGGTCCTACTTGATAAAATGGTCAAAACTCAGGATGGATGACAAGAGACACTACAATCACTCCTCTAGTTCACTCGGTAGCATTGAACCCGAACAACTCCATAGCTTAAATATTGCCACTTTGATTACTCAAATGAGTTTCCCCACCAAGAAGATTGATGAATCGGGCCAAAAGCAGGAACACATAGTTGACACGACAAATGGAGGAATGTGCACACCATGTATTAACCAACCATATGTGTGCTCGTAGAGTGGTGAAAGTGACAGCCAGAACTACTAAGAGAATATGAACTATGTGAGCAACTTTGGAGGCCAGAGATAAGGTGGTCAGAATTGGGGACACCAGAATGAGCAGTATCGGCTAGCACGGCAGCAGTACAACAACAATAACAATCCTTGAGCTACGCGACCACAGGGTCAAATCGTGCCTTACGAAAGGAAACATGGATACAATCAACAAAATAGCAGCTAGCTTATCCACAACCTCAGCAACAACGGATAGTGAGACAAGATGATGGGTTGTCTGAAATTAAAGGAATGTTATAACAACTCATTGGGTCCAATGGAAAAATGCAAGAGACGGTTGATGCACATGACTCAGCTATAAAAGGGCATTAAGGTTCAATTATGGCAGATATCTATAGATCTTAATAACTATCCCAGGGGATGTTACCTGCGGACACAGTGTTATGGCGGAACCAGCAGGTTGAAGAGGCCACCCGGGAGGCCGAGGGAGAAATGAAGAAGAAGTATCCTCATTTGTTTGAGTAGCCATGTATTTATAAAATCGACATGTCAATCCGAAAGAGCAGAGCCCGAAGAACCTGATGGCGGTGGGTCTGAGAAATGGTAGAGATCTAGATTTGGAGAAAGAAATTGCTCGAGAAAGATAACCAAATGAAACAGTTGCGCCTGTACCACTTGAGGTAGATGAATCAACTAATTTGACTAAGGTAACAGTACACCAGGCACAGGACGAACCAAGCAAGGAAAAAGAGATTGCATAGGAAGCTGAGCAAGTGCAGGAAAAAGTAATTGATAGAGTTCATAAGTAGGATCGATTCAAGTCATAGGAAAGAAGCGACCTCCGGCACCGTTCCCATAGAAGTTAGATAAATATCATAAGGATGAGCAATATAAAATACATGGAGATGTTGAAGCAGATTCAGGTGAACATCCACTAATAGATGTCTTGCAGGAGATGCGCGGTTATGCAAAAATGATGAAGGACTTGATGTCTCTCAAGTTTGACTATCAAGACCTAGAAACTGTGATATTGACTCAAACTTGTAGTGTTGTGGTGACAGGACCCGTGGCTGAAAAGTTGTCCGACCCTAGAAGTTTCATAATTCCATGCACCATAGGTAGCTACGCATCCGCAAAGCACTATGTGATCTTGGGGCAAGCATAAAATTTATCCCCTTGTATATCTATAAAAAGTTACGCATTGGAAGAGCAAGGCCCACATTTATGTTTTTACTGTTAGCTGACCGAACGGTGGAGAGGCTATCATGTATACTTGATGATGTACTTGTGCAGGTTGGACGATTTGTGTTCCCGGCGATTTTTGTGATTCTGGACTGCCAGGTTGATGAAGAGATTCCCATAATTTTGAGAAGGCCATTCTTGGCCATAGGGAGAGCTCTAATTTATTGTGAAACTAGAGAACTGAAGATGAGACGAAATAATAAAGAAATAACATTTAATGTGTAAAAGTCTATGCAGTGACCCAATGAGTTTAGCAATTGCTTTCTGATTGAAGCAGTAGATGTGATTATGGAGGAAGAAGATGAGGCATTGAATGCAAAAGACCATCTAGCAGCCTGCCTCATAAAATTAGAAGAGACAGATAGTGAGGACTTGGCCGAGTAGGTGTTGGCTCTTGAAGGCCAAGGGTACTGGAAAAGAGAGCTCAAATCCGATCCTTTACACTTAGAACCAAGAAAGACCCCTCCAGCTAAACCTCCGATCGAATAGCCACCACAGTTGGAGCTAAAGCCGCTACCATCTCACCTCAAGTATGTTTTCTTGGGACCTAACTCGACTTTACTTGTTATTATCTCATCTAGTTTGTTAAATGTGCAGGTAGAACGGCTTTTGCAGGTCCTAAGGGAGTGCAAGACTACAATTGGCTGGACCATTGCAGACATAAAGGTTATCAGCCCGCCTTTCTGTATGCATAAGATTCTACTAAAAGATGGGCTCAAACTTGAACATCAAAAAAAATTGAACCCCAACTTGAAAGAAGTTGTGAAGAAAAAAGCGATCAAGTGGTTAGATGCAGGAATCATTTTCCCAATCTCTGACAGCAATTGGATTAGCCAGTTTAGTGTGTGCCAAAGAAAGGGGGAATGATTGTGGTTCAAAACAAGAACAATGAGTTGATCTCAACAAGAACAGTCACGGATGGAAAATTTGTATGGACTATAGAAGATTGAACAAGGGCACCCGAAAAGACCATTTTCCCTTGTCATTCATTGATATGTTAGATAGATTGGTAGGGAGGTTTCAATTTTGCTTCTTGGATAGATACTCGAGTTATAACTAGATCGAAAAAGGATCAAAACTATCCCTATTGTTTGATAAATAGTTTATATTTACCCTTCGTCCATTTATCAGTCCATAAACACACACTACGTCCACCCATCAGTCTATAAATACACACTACATTATTTTAATTAATAAAATTACCCTAAAGTGAGAGGGCAAACCCTAAACTAGCAAACTAGGACAAGAAGAAGAATCCCCATGGGTGTGCTCACAAGCGAATGCAGTACAACTGCCGCGTCCTCACTGTAGTCGTTCAAGATTTCATTATGTTTTGAAATTTTAATTTCAGTTTTGATAGGAAAGACTAGTTTACAACCGGTATTTCTAGATGCACCAGTATGAGATGTTCTACAGGAAATCAATTGGATTTTAGCCATGGTATCTTTTATTGTTCCTTACAGAAATTGTTTCATATGCTTAATATTCACATACGAATTTTTTGGGAGAACGTATTGGGTTGCAGCGACTGAAATGAATGAAATTTAAAATCCCTTTCTTGATTGAAATATTGTTGTGTGCTAGCGCCTTCTGTAAATGTCCAAAAAAGAAAATTAAACAGAAAAAGCAAATAAAGGTGCCACATTTACTAGTACAAAATACGAATTTCTGCAACATCTATTTGAAATAAATTGAAGAACATAGGAAGAAAAATGTACCTCTGTGCTAAAGAAATTGATGAGAAGATTGGGGCTAGAGGAGAAGGATTATAAATTAATAAGGGGTAAAAATTAATTTGGGCGGGTCAAAAAATTGGACGGGTATACATTATATTCGAATATGCTAACTAAAGAAAAATTCCACGTGGCCGAATAAAATAGTAGCAACGCATCATAAGTGGTGCTCACCTACTTTACCGTTAAACGTAGGGGTAATTTTATTAGCAGAAATAATGTGGTGTGCATTTTTAGACTAATAGGTGGACATAGTGTGTGTTTTTGGACTGATAGATGGACCATTTATAAACCAATTATCAAACAATAGGGATAATTTTGACCCTTTTCTGTAACTAGATTTCTATCGCCCCAGAAGATAGAGAGAAAACAACGTTCATCTGTCGCTATGGAATCTAGGCTTTCCGTAGAATGTCGTTTGGCCTATGCAATGCACCTACCACATTCCAAAGGTGCATTATGACCATATTTACTAATATGGTATATGATATAATGGAGGTTTTCATGGATGATTTCTCAGTGGGTGGGAACTCGTTCAATGACTACCTTGTAAATCTGAGAAGAGTGTTGAAGAGGTGTATGGAGACTAGTCGGGTGCTAAACTGGGAAAAGTGTGATTTCATGGTATAGGAAGGTATAGTCTTGAGACACCTAGTGTCAAGTAAGGGCATTGAAGTGGACCGTGCTAAAGTTGATATGATAGAAAAATTGCCACCACCCACTTCCGTCAAAGCAATAAGAAGTTTCCTTGGTCACGCCGGCTTCTACAGGCGATTCATAAAAGATATTTCCTAAATTGCTAACTCATTGTGTAAATTTCTTGAAAAATATCACCCCTTTGTGTTTTTTTTTTCTATGATTGCAGGGTAGCTTATGAGGAATTGAAGAAGAGGTTGTTGTTTGCACCTATCATAGTTGCACCTGACTGGAAGCAACCATTTGAGCTGATGTGCGATGCAAGCGACTATGTTGTGCAAGCAGTATTGCGGCAGCGAAAAGAGAAGTTCATGCACCCAATCTACTATGCAAGTAGAACTTTGAGTGGTGCCCAACTAAACTATACAGTGACTGAGAAGGAGATGCTAGAAATGGTGTTTGCATTTGACAAGTTCATGTCGTACCTGATAGGCTCGAAGGTAATTATTTATACGGACCATGCTTCTCTCAGGTACCTAATTGAGAAAAAGGAGTCAAAGTCGCGCCTGATTTGATGGGTGCTACTGTTGCAAGAATTTTTCATGACCCAAAACCTACCGCAGGCATCGTAATGGCACCTAGTCTCTAAGACTAGGCAAGCCGATTACTGACAATGATTAAGCTAGTAACAATGATAATACGAAACATAGTTTAAAATAAATACCGAAACAAAAGCGAAATAAGCCTACGCGATAATGATCATAACAAACTCCCAAGATTTGGTAATACAGGGTCACACATTCTAGCTGAATACATGGAATGACCTCAAGGATCGAATTAAAATACTATTCAAATAACAACCGTCAGTACAATATAAGGAAAGGACTCCAAGGTACTACGACGACCAAGCAGCTCTACCTTGAATCCTTGCGATCAACAAGCTGACTCCGCCCTAGTCCGATATCTCCAATACCTGACTCTGCACAAAAATATGCAAAAGTATAGTATGAGTGCACCACGGTCAGTACCTAGTAATTATCAAGACTAACCTCGGTGAAGTAGTGATAAGGTACAGTCAAGACACTCACTAGATAAGAACCTGTGTAGTATAGAAATATAAAGCTAATAATGAAGAGCAAAAATCAGTAAATGGCAAAAAAAATCAACATGTGATATAAACAGTAAAGCAATAAAAACACCTTGAAAATACCATTGAAACCAAATACGGAATACAAAGGACAACCAATTAATCAAGCCGTTCTAACACAAGATTCACAATGAAATCACTTCGTGATACCTCATTTCATAGTCATAAGTCACGGGTCTCAACCCACCATCATATACTCACGGCACCTTGTGCCGGCATCTCGAATCACAAACGCACAAACGACTCACATACTAATATTTAGTATAAGTGGCATGCTACGATGTATGCTTGTGCGAGTGCACTACTGCAGGCCCAGTCAACAAGTAATATCAAAGACATCGAGTAGCTCATCGAAGCAACAAAATAAGTTACGTAAGGTGTATGACAGGCACAAGGAAAAGCACACTATCACACGAAAATCACCAACACAATGTCCCCAAGCCATCACACATCTTCCCTGACATTACCACCCTTATCTCTCCAATAGCCACCCGTATCACTGTTAATATCCACCCTTATCATTCCGCCCTGACAATAATATTTGCCACCCTTATCTCTCTGATAGCCACCCGTATCACTCTGTGTTATAGCCACCCTTATCACTCCGCTCGGTCAATAACACAATAGACACCCTTATCACTCCGTACATTAAACAACAGTGAAATGCCACCCTTAAGCTCCGCATAACAACAATGGTGAAATGCCACCCTTATATTCCGCATAACAACAACGGTAAAATGCCACCCTTATACTCCTCATAACAACAACCAAAACCACACAACAATTCACAAATGCTAACATCACAACAACACGACATATCAACTCCTAACACAAGTGCCCATAGGCCACAACCTTTCCAAAGATGCAACAATATCATTATTTTCACAACAAATAGCCTACGGCTCACACATGATATGTATAAAATCTCAATAACAACAACAGGAATGGGAAAGTAACTCAACAAGAAATGACACCCCTTTTTACACAACTTCAATTAAAATCGATTAATGACTTTCGATAACCTCAATTCCAATTAATTGTTTAAGGATAAACTCAATAGTGAAAGTATTTCCATGAAATGGCAAACTTCGGCTCCTAGTGTACGAATTAGGCTAACAATGAAAGAGATGGCACGAACTAGCACTACGTTGAAATGCATGAGAATAACCCGGCAACAAAAGCGATATCATGTACAACAACTTCAACTAAGAATAACTCCACAATAAAAGAAATCACATAATGATAAACTTCATATAAAGTATATAAGAGCAAATTCGACAAGAATGTGACATGAAACGAAAGATGTGCTAACAATCCCAAATGAATACATGAAAGAAGCCTAAGAGTCTAATACGGTCAATTTCCACATATAAGCCTGAGTACGTACTCGTTACCTCACGTACACGGCTTTCACATGACACAAATAGCACAAACGACTCGAATCCTAAGGGGTAGTTTCTCCCACACAAAGTTAGGAAAAATACTTATCTCAAAGAAGCTAAACTGATACACTAAAATGACCTTCTCGTATGAAACAACCTCCAGACGGCTCAAATCTAGCCAAGATAACTTAATATCATAAATAAAAACCATAAGAAACAACTTCGGATAATAAAGTTTTCATCTTTAATAAAAACTAAAAAGTCAACCCGGGGCCCGCACCTCAGAACCTGATAAAACCCACAAATTTCGACAAACCATTTAATTACGAGTCTAACCATGCTAATTTCATCCAATTCCGACTCTGAATCGATTTTCAAAACTCAATTGTTCTCTTTATAAAAGTTTTTGATAAAACCCTTAATTCTCCAATCAAAACATGGATTAATTCAAAAAAACAAGTGCAACACAATCCAAACCTATCTGAAACTAACCCGAGCCCCTCGGGACCTCGTCCGAGCGTACCAATAAGTCCAAAACATAAGGTGGACCTGCTCAAGGCCTCAAATCACATCAAACAACATCAAAACTATGAATCACATCTCAAATCGAACTTAATGAAATTATGAACTTTCAACTTCTACAACTCGCGCCGAATCATATCAAATCAACCTGTAATGAATTCAAATTTTGCATACAAGTTCAAAATGACACAATGGAACTATACCAATTCATGGAATTGAAATCCGAACCCGATATCAACAAAGTCAACTCCCAGTCAAACCTCTCAACCTTCCAAACCTTCAACTTTCCAATTTTCGTCAAAATGCATCAAATCAACCTACGGACCTTCAAATCTAAATCCGAACACATACCTAAGTCCAAAATCATCATAAACTTAAACTTCTAAAACAAGAATTGTTCTTCCAAACCAATCTCGAATCATCCGAAAAATCAAACTCGACCACACACGCAAGTAATAATACATAACACGAAGCTACTAGAGACCTTAAGCCACTGAACGGGATGATATTTCTCAAAACCACCGGTCAGGTCGTTAATTCTCCCCTTCTTAAACAAACGTTCATCCTCGAACGTGCCAAGAACCTTTATGAAGTCATCAAATCACTGAATGTACTCACCATACATGTACTCGTGGGTGACCCGACGTCACCCCAATCCACATAGGCCCGGCAACACCATCTCAACTGAAAATTATTCCTTTTACCCACACTAATAAACCTTAGAACCAAAATTTTCACAATCCGATCATTTCCCAGAGACTCGATTCCCACATTAACACACGGTATCAACCTCAACCAGCTGCAACAACTCATGCCTACACCCACAAGATACAACCACACGACGTAACACATCACACATATGCCCATAACAACATCTCTGACAACCATAGCTGCCCAATCAAATCCAGAACTAGCAATTAACCTCATATCAGCTAGAACCATGTTCCAAACCTTCACAACACTAACAACAATGCAAGAAACATGAAGATCCCATGACCATTCACTCAAATCAACAAGTCACATCTAACGCCACCTAGGCACACACCTCGCAAGCTAAAACCTAATAAGCACAACGCAAATATGACCGAATATGCAAAGAAAAACACATAAGAGAACTATCAAACAAGCCCGACAGGCACAACTTCCTATCAGTACCATGCCATAAATCAATTCCACCAAGGAGAATCAAAACACATGAACATGTGAGGATCACATCCTCAGCTCTGAATCACAAGTAGAATACACATCACACCAATTTAAAATTTCCACTAACTCAATTTTGAAAACAAAATCTCAACACGTAAAGGACTCCCCATACCGGTAGAGCATCTAAATCACAAATTGTAACCAAACCATCCAGAAATCACATCAAAACCTACTGTAATGAGTAATAGAAAGTCACTTCTAGTCTTATAGCTCTCAATAGTGAATCAAGATGAAATGGTGGACATGGCTACCACTATAGAATCTCACAACAGGGGTAAACACACAAGTAGATAACAAAATCACAAAAATCACCCGTATGTGAAGCAAGAAAGGAGATAATAGGTTGTAGTGTGTGGGGTTAATGAACCATTTTGGTTAGTTTCTTGTTGAAATTTGTTGAGGGGGGAAGGGATCACCATTTTATAGCTATGTAGTCTATTTGGCGTACTAGGTGTTTGACAAAAATCCTAAGAGAGTTACACTATGGGAATCCTTCTAGTTATTAACCAATTTTTGCTATCTTCCTATATATTGTTATCGCTAGAAGTGTTGAGGAATTATAGTAATTTAAGGAAAGCTCAAAGCAAGGTATGTTGGCTAAACTACTCTCTTAGAATTGAATTTGATGATGTTCCCCTAAGTTTCAAGTATGGTTTATGTGTAAAAGCGTTATAACTTCAATTTATGTTTCAAATGAAAGTCCATTATGCATAACTTGAAAGAATACTCAATGTGTCTATAATCTCCTATTGCTTACATATATATACTTAAGGTCTTGATTTCAAATGTTCATATTGTTGACGATCTGTAAAGATGCTTGAAAGTGAAAGAAGTGAGTTGGAGATATAAAGTGTGGCCAACGTACCAAGAATGAAAATTATACTTGTGGCCAATGGTGCCAAGCAAATAAAATGATGTGAGGAAGGTTATGAAATGAGCCTTGATTCAACTGTTCCAAATTGATCTCAAAAATAGATTTTCCTAAAAGTTTATGTACTCAAGTCATGCCCAAATGTGGATGTTTTAACTAATGCTATGCTTTGTAAGTATTTCCAATGTGTTTTGAGCTCTTATATATTCATGATTTGAGATTGTGTATAACCTTTTGGGAAAAAGTATTTCAAGAATAAATGACGTGTTACTCGTTTATGATTTAACTTCTGCCTCGATTGCCAATCATTTTACTCCAGTTCTTGGAAAAAACTCCATTGTGTTTAAAGTATTCATTACTAATGAACCTAAAGTTGTGATTTTGGGAATATTCTGTATGTTAATGTTTATGTTCATGATCCTCGAAAGTAAAGAAATGAAAGTGTAGAATATAAGATACAGCCACCGTGCCATGAATGAAGAATCATAAGTATGGCCAAGAGAGCCAAGGAAATAACAATGATGTGAATGGTTGAATGTACTAATGAAGATGTGTGTGTGTGTGTGTGTGTGTGTGTGTGTTTTGTGTATAGTGTGAAAGATTATGAGGTGAATATAATTTTCCCTTATGTGCAAAACAAAAATGTTTTTGGGAGTATCGTTAGTCAACAAGGAAGGATAAGTAGGAATAACCTAACCCCGAAACTACACGTGCCGGTTTAGGGTGCATTGTGATTATTCCCCTTATTTGGGATGAGATTGTTGTGATGAGAATATTCCCCTTTATTAAGATGAGATGATTACTAGAAAAGGGTGATGTCGATCCACACGGCATTGTGATGAGATGGCCTAGCTGGTCGGGTCGTAATCGGACGCCATGTCGCACACATGGTGGTGATTGTGCTGCAAATTGAAATTGAAATTTTGTTTGAGATTGTGATGGAGATAATAATTGAAGTTCGTGATAGTAATTGTAATTGTGGTTGATGTCTTCGGGGAGGATGGCCTAGCCGATCAGGTCGTGATCCGACTCCGTGCAAAATGCACGGTGGTATATCTATATCGGTACTAATGATCTCCTAACCAAAAATATATATTATATCCATATTTTTAAAATTGTTATGTTTTAAATTTGGCATTTGGATATTGTTGATTGTTATTTGTTGTTTCTATAGTTTTTCCCCCTTCGTATATTGGCATTCAATTTCGAAAGAGGACATATAGCTTTGCATACTAGTACTATTCCACATGTTCTAACGTCCCTTTTGCCGGGGCGCTGCATCTTCAATGGATGCAGGTGGTTCATCAGCGGGCGGTCTTGATTTTCGATAGTAGTTACTCCCTATTCAGCAGGTTTTGGTGAGCCCTACTCTATTCCGGGCTTTATGTCATTTGACGTTGTATTTGTGCTTTGAGGTATAGCTGGGGGCTTGTCACCGGCACTTCCATTCTTCACTTCTGTTATACTTAGAGTATCCGTAGACAGGTTGTGGGTGGTGTCTGACATTGGGAATGGAACTAGAATTGTTGGTATTTTGCAAACTTGTTTTCATCATATCTATAAACTTGTAATATTTTGGAAATTGTAAATAAATATCCTTCGAGTAATGGAAAAAGAATGTGAATCACTTGACTCTTCTCATGTCTATCACTTATACTGATTCATATATTGTTAATGGGAAAGGTTGGGTAGAAGGCAGCTAGCAGGCTTGCTCGGCCAGGTGATCTCGGTTGAGCGCCAGTCACGCTCTCCGAGGTTGGGGCGTGATAGTTACACTCGTGAGGATGTAAACAGAGGGAATCTATGAAGGGAACAGATTTAGAGAAGGAATATAACAAATCCAGAGGCCGCAGAATTCTTGAAGAGGATGTCAACCAAAGAATAATCCGTGAAGGAACAATTGAAGAAAACCCCGACACAAATATCAATCATGGATCTACTGATGAGTTCTGACAAGTCACAAAGATGCCTTGATGAAAGTGTTAAGTGGGGTGGGCGTGCCGAGCAACACAACCAGCAAGGCACTGCAACAACCATTGGGAAGATGGTTGACGCAAATTGATCACTTTCCGGAAAAATGAACTTCCTATAGTGGGCGTGGGCCACAACAAAAATTTACACATCACCGATAAATGTGGAGATAAAGTGGTGTCCCGAGTACTCGTTGACGAGGGATCAAGAGTCAATATCGGCACGCTCTCTACCCTATGAGAGTTGGGTATTCATCTTAGAAAAGTAAAAGAATGTCACGTGAGGGTAAGGGCATTCGATGGGTCACAAAAGGACGTCATTGGAGAAATTTATTTGTCTCTGCAAACTGGACCAGTTGAGTTTCCCATACTATTCCAAGTGGTGGATATTTCATCTTCATACAACCTGTTGCTAGGAAGACCTTGGATACACATGGCAGGGGCAGTCCCATCTACCCTACACTAGTGCATGAAGTTCAAGTGGGGTTGCCAAGAGATTGTAATCCACCACGAATGGAGCCAATTAGCTTATTTGGAACATGTATTACCATTCAAAGAGGGATTAAACGGGTAACTTTCCATGCACTTGAAAATTATGCAGACCACGAAAATGGAAGAGACCCAGCAAAATCTAGGAATGCAGTCACCATATAGATCAAAGATGGCCATGAGAGAAATGATAAAGTATGGATGCAGACCAGGAACCGGGCTGGGAGCCCGATCAGACAAGATAACAGAACCGATTGAGCCAAATGGGCAGAAAGGTAGAGCCGGCATAGGGTATCAGCCTTCGACTGGGAAGACTTGAACCGGTAGCTTTGGGAAGAAGACTTTGTTGCCAGAGCGTCTTTTGAGTATGGGTCATAGCTCAATACTAGAGGACGACATCGTCGATGGAATGGGAAGGTTGTTTGTGACCATGATCGAGGAATGCTGAGACAAAGTATATATCAAGACACCAACCATTCGGAGTGCTGAACCAGGAGAGGACTTGCAGAATTTGACCGCCAGCCCATCTTTGGTTCGTCGGGAGTCTTGGTAGTGTGGAATTGTAAAACTTTTGAAAAGAGCGCACGGTCAATTGAGGCTTGAACAATGTCTTTACTTTTTTGTCATTCGTCTCTTTGAGCGCAGAGACGTTCCTCTTTTGATGAAATGAAAAAGTAATGCTTTCTTACAATTTTTGCAAATTTATTTATCGCTTCATTTATTCTTAGTTTTTCTTATCAGTAATCAAAACGATAAAAGCTCACATTCCGCGATTATGACATGTAACGAAACCCTCGAGCAAAGCGATCCAGATTACGAAGAATACGATGAAAGCATGATGCTAGATAATCTCCCACAAGAAATCGAACAGCTGGAAAGCCAGAAAAGGCCTAACTTTGAAGAGACAGAAGTGGTAAACCTGGGAAACGAAGAAGACGTGAAAGAAGAATTGGTTGAGCTCCTCTGACAATACATCGATGTGTTCGCATGGTCATATGATGACATGCTAGGTTAAGCAATGATAACGTTTCGCATCGATTGCCTACCGATCCTGCTAGACCGCCAGTAAAACAAAAATATAGAAAGTTCAAACTAGATTTGAGTTTGAGGATAAAAGAAGAAGTAACCAAGCAAATAAAGGTGAATGTAGTGAGGGTCACCAATTATCCCACATGGTTGGCAAATATCATACCGGTACCAAAGAAGGATGGGAAGATCACGACATATGTGGATTATCGAGATCTCAACAAGGCCAGGCGGAAGGACGATTCTCCTTTACCAAATATTCATAACCTCATCGACAACTGCGCAAAACATGAGCTGCAGTTATTCGTGGATTTTTTCACTGGATACCACCAGATCCTGATGGACGAAGAAGATGCAAAAAAGACAGCGTTCACTATGCCTTGGGGAGTTTACTACTACAGAGTCATGCCGTTCAACCTCAAAAATGCTAGTGCCACTTACATGAGGGCCATGACAACCCTCTTTCACGACATGATTCACAAAGAGAACGAGGTATATGTGGATGATGTCATCATCAAGTCTCGAAAGAGTTCAGAACATTTGGACGACCTGAAGAAGTTTTTCGAATGCTTGCAGAGGTATAGTTTGAAGTTGAACCCTGCAAAGTGCACATACGGAGTCCCTACTGGAAAATTGCTAGGATTCATCGCAAGCAGAAAAGGGATAGAACTGGATCCTTCAAATATCAAATCCATTCAAGAGTTGCCACCGCCCAAGAACAAGAAGGATGTGATGAGTTTTCTTTGTAGGCTAAATTACATCAGCCGTTTCATAGCCCAGCCTACAGTAATTTGTGAACCCATCTTCCAGTTGTTAAATAATGATGCGGCTACAAAATGGATAGAAGAGTGTCAAAAAGCCTTCAATAGAATCAAGGAGTATTTGTCAAATCCACCAGTATTGGTTCCTCCTGAGCCCGGAAGCCACTGTTGTTATACCTGTCTATCTTGGATAATGCATTTGGATGCGTGTTAGGACAATACGATGAAACTAGAAGGAAAGAGCAGGCCATCTATTACTTAAGCAATAGGTTCACACCATGAGACCAAATACACTCTGATAGAGCGCACTTGCTGTGCCTTGACTTGGATCGCCGGAAATTGAGGCATTACATGTCAGCATACACCACGCATTTAATATCCTGGCTCGACCCGCTCAAGTATATCTTTCATAAACCAATGCCTATAGGAAAACTAGCCAAATGGCAGATTCTTCTCAGCGAATTTGGCATTATGTACATAATACAGAAGGCCGTCAAAGGACAAGCCCTAGCTGATCACCTTGTAGAGAATCCAATGGACAAGGATTATAAGTCGGTCATTACATACTTTCCAGATGAATAAGTGTTATTTGCCGGAGAAGATATTGCAGAGTCATACCCAGGGTGGAGAATGTTCTTCGATAGAGCGACAAATTTCAAAGGAGTAGGAATCGCGGCAGTCCTAATTTTAGAATCAGGACAGCATTACCCAGCATCAGCAAAGATAAGGTTTTGTTGCACCAACAATATGGCAAAGTACGAAGCATGCATCCTCGGGATCAGGATGGCAGTTGACATGAACACCAAAGAAGCTTTTGGTCATAAGGGACTCTGATTTATTGATACATCAAGTTCAAGGAGAATGGACTACCAAGAACGTCAAGATCCTTCCATACCTGCGCTGCGTAAAGGAGCTATGCAAGAAGTTCACAAAGATCTAGTTCAATCACATTCCCAGGATCCTGAACGAGTTTTCCGATGCTCTCGCAACCTTATCATCCATGATTCAGCATCCAGATAAGAATTACATCGACCCTATCGAGATAGAGATCAGCGATCAACATGCGTACTGTTTTCATGTAGGGAAGAGCCAGATGGTAAACTGTGGTACTACGACATCAAAATGTTCCTTGAATCAAGAGAATATCCAGAAAATGCTACTAATGGTCAGAAGCGAGGTACTCAGAAGGCTAGCAAATCATTTTTTCCTCAATGGGGAAGTCCTGTATAGGAGGACCCCAGACTTGGGTCTGTTAAGATGTGTAGATGCCACCAAAGCAACCACATTTCTAGAAGAAATACATGCAGGAACATGCGGACCCCATATGAATAGCTTCACCTTAGCCAAGAATATTTTAAGAGTCAGATACTTTTGGGTGACCATGGAAAGCGATAGTATCTGCTATGTGCAGAAGTGTCACCAGTGCCAGATCCATAGGGATTCCATCTAGGTTCCGCCAAATGAGTTGAATGTAATGGGTTTGCCTTGGCCGTTTGCTGCTAGTGGCATGGACGTGATTGGACAAATAGAGCCCGCCGCATCAAAAGATCACTGTTTCATCTTGGTAGCAATTGATTACTTTCGCAAATGGGTCAAAGCTTCTACATACAAAGTCGTCATGAAGAAAGTAGTGGCAGATTTCGTCTGTAAACACATGGTCTGCCGGTTCAGGATACCTGAGTCAATCATCACTGATAGCGCAACCAATCTCAACAGTCATCTCATGAGATAAATTTGCGAGAAGTTCAGAATTGTCCACTATAACTCTGCAGCTTACAGACCAAAAATGAATGGAGCAGTTAAAGCGACCAACAAAAACATCAAGAGGATTCCATACATGTTCGTATATGGCATTGAAGCTGTGATACCCGCAAAGGTTGAGATACCATCTTTAAGAGTCATTCAAAAGCGAAGTTAGACGATGCAGAATGGATACGAGTTAGGCAGGAGCAACTCATTCTCATTGACGAGAAAGAGAATGGATGAAGTATGCCATGATTAGGTGTATCAAAATAGGATGGTCAGCACATTCAACAAAAAGGTGAAACCTCGCCAATTTATGCGGGGTAATTGGTTTTAAAGAAAATATTCCCTCATTAAGAAGAGGCTAAAGGAATGTTTGCACCAAATTGGCAAGGTCGTGGTCCATCGAGTGTTGTGGGGAAGAGCTCTAATCTTGGCAGAGATGGACGGAAGAGTCAGCACGAAGCCTATCAACTAAGACACAATCAAGAGATACTACATTTGAAAACAATAGAGTTAGGTTTTGGATGTAACAAAACTACGCTCGATCTGACTTCCCACTGAAGGATACGGAGGCAACCCACGTAGGTTCGATTTTTCTCTCTCCCCCTTTCTTTGTAATAGAAAATCCATATATCATTTTGTATGTACTCAGAACTACGCCAGTACTTGATTTCCTTGGAAAGGAATACGTAGGCAATCGGCATCGGATTCGGTCATCTTTTGTAATTGAACTACGCTCTAGCCTAATTCCATTTGGATACGTAGGCAGCCTGAGCCAGACTCGGCCACTTCATTTTTAGTCTCATCATTTTGCATCTATTGTAATCAAACTACGTTTTGATCTGATTCCATTTGGATACGTAGGCTACCTGAGTGAGGCATTGGTCATCTTCATCATATTTTCTTTATCATTACACACGAACTACGTTTAGACCTGATTCTGCTTCGGATACATAGGCAACCTAAAAGGGTTCGGTCACAACCCTAGGAAAACCTTTGTAATGCATTAGTTCATATTAGGATGCAAACGCAGTAGCAAGAGGCCACGTAGTCCGAAGCATCATGGAGGATCGACATCAACAGGACAGAGTATTCAAGAAATAATGCTTGCATTTGAGGAACTTTTGAAACATGTCTTAATCCAGAACGACGGCATTTTACATAAAACAAAAGATTTTTCAAAATGTTTTCTAAAGATATCATAATCCGCTCCACTTAACGAACTTCATGGCGTAACCTCATCGGAATAGGAGCAAAGCCAAGACTACGGTCAACACAACCCAACACCCCCCTGCTAAGAAATTTTCTTTGAATGCAGGGTCAACAGGACGTAAAGAACTGCTGGAACACACTAGGGCAATGATGGATCCGCCATTCCCTCATAATTATAACCCCTCCTTCCTTATTCAAATTTTTTCCTTATATAACTAAAACTAACTCTCAGAACCTTGTAGGTATCTTGGAACCAAGCCACTGACGCAGACAAAGCATATTGTATATGGCAAATCGTCTGCTCAACTCAACGGAGCATGTCGTATATAGCGAGCTGCTAGCCCCGCCAATCGGAGCGTATTGTATATTAGCAAACCGCCTGCTCAATCAATTGGAGCACCCTGTACAAAATTGAGTCGCTGGCTTCGCCAATTGAAGACTTGTATATAGCAAACTATCAGCTCAATTGATCAGAGCGCCCTGTACAAATCGAGCCTCAACTTCGCCAATCAAAGCCCTGTATATGGCAAACTGTTCGCTTCGCCAACAGGAGCGATCCACACCGTCACTCCGCCACATCGAAGATCAGAATAGATAGTTGCAAAAATCATCACCAACAATCGACGGCTGCAATTTAATTTCGCAGTTAAGACTACCTCTTGGGCATGCTCCTTTTTTTTTAATTTTTATCTCGAATGTTTTCACGTTTTGCTCATGCAGCTTACAGGCATGATTACATTCTTTTTTCAAAGTTAAAAACTCCCATCGTGCGAAGATACTTTTCATTTCAATACAATCACTCCCATCATGCGGAGATACTTTACATTCCAATGCAACTTCTCCCAGCAAGTGGAGATGCATACTACATTACAAGTCAACTACTCCCATCGAGCGGAGACACTCCCAACTTTAGGAGACTTAATGCATTGACTACTGCGGAATGGTACACAGCCCGGCTAACAATCGAGTCAAATTCAAGTATCCCATCATCCCAGTCCCAAATAACGGCTAGCCGGCAGCCAAGCATCATTATTCCTGCATCATTTACATCACATCTAAACATATTTTGCATCGCAATATATGGGTATGTGTGCATTTCATTTTTGCAGGAACAAACATCACAACATGGAACTCCTTCTAAGCAGCAAACCAAGCTACAATACTATGACAGGCAATAAACTCATAAGCGGGCCAAGGATTCGAGCTCAAACTCAAATACGATTAGTGGAACTCGAATTCTTTAAATCTTTCAAATCAAGCAGCAACTCAAAGCTATCATGAGTACCGAATCTTCCGTCTCACAGTATCGTCATAATATGATACTAGGGCAATTCCTGCGAGGATCGCTTTCCCGAAATCTTCACTTTAGAACTACATGAGGCCCGATCCTCGTTAAGCCCGAGATATATAAGCAATACAAAGCCAGAATTCCGCCGTAAGTCCCAAAAAATCCCCCTGGAAGTCCTTAACTCCTAATTCTACAACTCATATTCTTCCTTAATCCAAATTCCATCCTTGCAATGTATGCCTGAAGTCTGGACAAAATTGGCTTTGGTTCAATTTCTTTGCCCGAAAACTCTTTTATCATCTTCGATCAAAGAGGGGCAGCTGTTGATGGCCAATTTTGACCCTCCCTTTTAAAATTAATTTATTATACTTAATAATTTGCAATGAGTGTTTTGAAAATATTTTCAATCAACATTACCTAGTTTGCAAAATCAACTAAGTATTAGTAGCTTTGAAATTAATAATTTAGTATTAGTATTATGTAATTATAAATATATCATGCTTGCTATTTTAAGATTATTAATATAACTTTTATATCACATAGCCTTTATAATTAATTTAATGAATTACTCCTTAATTTCTAGTTAATTAGACTATTATGTTAATAATTCGAAATTAATGACGTAATGTAAAAGACAAGGTATTTTACAAATAATTAATTACAATAATTAGTATTATATTGGTAATTATAATTTTTAATATATTTCATTAAAAATGATTAAATTTATTTAAATTAATTTCAAAGGGGTTAAAAGGCTATTATTGCAATTCTTTAAATAGACATAGAGTGGCTACCACTTAAATTAATTTTGGCCCAAATAACCAAGCCCAATCCGAAATGACCCAATCCAAATAGCTCCTCCAATCCACCTTGGTAATCCATGTCACTCCCTTTAAATCAATGAGATCACACCACGTCACCCATCTCCAACACACACAAAACAAACACAATTGATCTAGGCCGTCTGTTTCTTAGATCAACGGCCCACGATTATTAACTCCACTTTCTCTTTAATTTGGAGCACCCAGTAGATTTAATCATAGTCGTTGGATCACAAGGATCCAACAACCACCAATATTCTTCATAAAAACCTTTTAATGCCCAAATTTTCAGGGACGTTGATCATCAGATCCAACGGCCCAGATCCCATCTCCCTATCTTACTAAAGACCAACCCCAAATCCCCCAAAACCCTAATCATATCCCCAAAGGCTCGGCCGCCCCCTTTCCCCTTACTCTCTCATTTCTCTTAATACCACAGACCCATCAATCTCAAAACCTTGCATGAATTAGAGCAAGGTCATGAATCATGACCAGAAATCATCCTTTTTGTCTTCATTACCCACGACTCTGGCTAAATCTTTCCCTATTCCATCACTAAATTTGAGATCCCCTAAATCCAAAAACCCTAGCTAGACGATGAAACTTCAAATCGTCTGTGTTGCTACTATGGTCTTTCAAATCCATGGCATGCATAGCCGCATCTTCAGCTTCATCATCACGATTCTTTGTCCAGAGGTCAAACGCACTGACCTCTAGACATTAGGGCTTGACCACTGGGTTGAGAACATCAGCGGTTGACCTTATCTCTTCTCAGGTAAAAATTCATCACTGTTTTCCCTTTGTTCTTTATGATTTCACCCGATTATGCTCACATCGTCAACTCATCGTCATCTTTCACTCATAATTTGAATCGGTTGAAACCCTAAGCATTGATGGACACTATAAATTGAAGTCTTCAATGCTCTCACCTAACAATCACCAACAATACCTAACAATCTGAAAGAATTAATAGCTAAAACAGTAGTGTTTAGAAATCTTTTTCAATTGAGGCTAAGCCCTTACTCGATTTTTGCTTCCTCTCTTTTCTTATTATGAGTTACTAATTGGAGTCTGAGTCTTGGACTTCTAAATGGCTAAAATGAGCCTTTTGTTTTGTTTGTTTCCCTAAAGGATGTTAGGAAAACTTCAACTCTACTCTTATTCTTAATCATTGAATTTGCAAGCATGATTTGTTCTATTATCTCTTACTAACTAATATCATTGACAATATGCTATTATTGACTGTTTTGTGTGCTTATTAATGTCATATGGTTGTTAAATAGATTCTGGAATCATGAATTTCCTTAAGTTAGTAAAATTAGAACCATGTATTGATCCTAACGAACATCTGATGACTTACACCTATTGTTTAAGCTTTTGAAGACAGCCTAAAAACTCTCGAACTATCTTGATATTTAATTTCAGACCTCCCTGATATTCTATTAGTACTATGATGATTGTTATACAAACTTTCCTTGGGTATTACTTGTATTTGTAGTGACTCACCTAACAAATTATACTTAAGTGAATGTGAACCTATTTAGTGGTAAAATAAAAAAGATTATCATCTTAGTTTTGGAATACCAGTTCATGACATTTGAACCTCTCACTTCATTACAAACATGCCTCTGTGATTCTGTTAATTATTAGAAAGTCATTGATTCATTGATAAACCTCGTGACTATTTGATCACACTATATAAACCTGGCCAAAGCTAATTACATTCATGTACCTCTCGTGTGTATTCTAAAAGTTACAATACACTTAACTTAAATTATGAGGTTTGCTTAAGATATTTTTATGTTCTGATGCTTCATCTGTTGTGCCAAAACGCTGAATTTAAGTTTCACTATACCTGAAACCCCCACACTTGATTTTCCTAAAAAGATCTCTAAGGTAATCACTGCCCTTTTCTAGAATTCACGAAGTGACATTGTTAGTTATATTGCGTTAACACCTTATAATGGTATGATCCCTACTAAATATCTCTTGTGGCCATTCTCTTGGATACCCACACTCATCTCTTCTTCAATACTCCTGCTTGTCTTTTCTAATCATGTACATGCCTACACTGTCCTTAAAACTTCATTAAACTCATCTTAAATGAACTAGGCTTAACTTATGAACTTAAGGTGAATCTTTAGTTGCTACTATTTGAGTGTAATAACATGCTTCATTTTTCAATGTGATTAGTGTGAAGTTAAAAGCTCTTAGAAAGAAGTAATCATGCCATTGGCTTTAGAGTAAAACCAGCTGTTAATTAGTACCTCTGTTAATGCTCTTTAGAAGTTTTAATTGGAGTTGTTAACCTGTATCTCTGATTTATGCTCTTTAGAAGTTTCAATTGATACTGTTAACTAGGGCTGTTCAAAATCGAACCAAAACTGTTAATCGAACCTAACCGATGACTTGTTGGCTTATTGGTATCAGATTATCGGGGTAATTGACGGTAAACGGATTGAGATTTTATAATTAACGGCTTAACAGTTTGGGGTGAATTACTCAATTTTCTTATCGAATAAACCGTTAGCCCGTTAAGAATTTTTATATTTACACTTTCCTATTGATCTTGAAGTAGAACTCCTAAGACTCAATGTCCATTCCAATTTATAACTTTCCCACCCGAATTTTCCATTCTATCCAGCTCATCAGGTCTGTTAGGGTGCATACAGGAAGTCAGTCAAAAAAACCACCTATAAAAAAGAATCCATTTCAATATTATACCAAATTTTTTTATTTGGTTTAGCCGTTAAACCGCCTGATAACCGCTCGATAATCACTAATCTGATATCAGTCCGCCCGTAGTATTATTGGATGGCTAGAAGATTACTATATTTATAATCCAATAACCATTAAGCGTAATTATCTGCCCGATCAGTTCAATAAGCACCCCTACAGTTAACTTGTAAGCATGCTAGAAGTTAAGACTTAGTTAAAACAAATCCTTGACTAATTTGATTGTAGGCTATTAAGAAGATGTAGTCATGAACCTGTTATGAGTTTTAACGATGTACCTCCTCTACTCTTTAGACATGTGATTCAGATGTTTGGGTTTCTAACAGTAATTTGAAAATGATCTTGTCTTTATGTGTGTTTAAAGCTTATTTCTTTTGAGAATACCTATCATGTCACATTATTCACAATGAATCATATACTTATGTTTGGATTGTGGTTACAATAGTGTGATTGGTTGTCTTATGATCCCATGGTATTCTGTATTAGCTGTTATGAGAAATGTATACACTCATATGGTGTAGTGTCACTGTGGTATGGGGATCTACATTGAGTGCCTCATTAGCATTTAAACCTGTAGGGAAGAATGAGTGTTATTAGTTAGGGGTATTTGGGAGTAGAGTTTAGTTTTTGGTTGAGCTACTCTCCCTGACACAAGCACTATCGTGGGCATCGAGACCCTTGGGAACTTTGAAGTGCCAGGGATCCAAAGAGTACCTTGGCCATGAATGAAATTCTACCCTTAGCCTCTAATCAATTGACATTTATTAATCCTTTTAGGTTTAGTGTTTAATGACAACAAAGACTTTCAGTGTGAATCATTTTACCATATGTGAGTCTACTCTAGTTTTCATATTTTTGACTGCTATTAATTACTGTAATTTATCTTAAACCCATACTTAGTTTATTTCATGTGTAATTATGTGCATAGAGTAGCATATCTAATGACCTTCTTTTTTCTTTCTTGAACATGTATTACAATTAGGTCTTTCGAGTTCTCAAAGAACTTGGGCCCAAGTCCTGTACCTGCGCATAATGGAGCTCAAAGTTGATGTTGTCTTTTCGTGCTATTTGCTAGGTCTGCTTCTTTTCAGGCCTAAACCAGAGTCCATTCTCTTCCTTTACTGCTTTATTAAAGTTTTCTATCCTTATTTCCCTCATGTATATGACACTTATCATATTTGATTGAATGTTGTTTTATATCTTTGAATCATGTGATTAATTTAGGCAAGTCCTAAAAGACATAGGATTAAAAGAAGGATTAGACTTAGTAGTAGATAATCTTAATTCGTTAATCACATATACTATTTATCTCTTAATCTTTACTAACCATTTTTATGAAGACTTTCGAAATTAAAACAGCTTTAGCAAAGGATGCCAGCTTTCCCTTTCAAAAACCAGAAACGGAATCTGAAAATTGGTTCTTCTAAAATCGAGCTTTTCTACAAAAATCAAACAACTGTTGCAGCCTAGTCAAAGGGGCTTCTAATGATTTTTACAAAGCAAAAATATGAGATTTGAAAACTAAGGTATATCTTAGATCCACTATTTACAATACCCTTACTTTATTAGAGTTACAAATAGCCACATCATTTAAAGACATAGTGTTTTATAACTTAGCATATCTCATAAGTTTTATAAACACAAATATTATATACGTACTTCAAAACTCTTTCAATCATATATATACAAAAATTCTCTTCAAGGCTTTTTATAAACCTATATCCCACTTTTTTTAAGATTGCATATCCTCTTTTCAAGCAATAAGTTCTAGATATATAAAATGTCATACTTTTAGCACTAGTTAAAACATATTATAGATAACTAATTCTTTAAACCTAGTCTAAGTCCTATGGAGCTACCTCAGGTAGATTTTAAGGGGTGCCTAACACCTTCCCCTTAGAAGAACAAAAACCCTTACTCAAAATCTCACCGGTTCGTAGACTAATAGATAAATGATCTTAGTGATTAAATAGGTACCCTAGTGTACCTTTAAATATTATGTGGCGACTCTCTTTTATCATCAACAGGAAAACCACTAGTTGAACCTTGTTTTGACTCGTGCAAAATAGGATGTAACATGGACCGGTTGACTAAGTCCGCATATTTCATTCTAGTGGTGACTACCTATTCTTCGGAGTGGTTGGCTGAGATCTATATTCCAAATTGTTATCCTTCACGGTGTGCCGGTGTCCATTATTTCTGATCGGAGCATGTAGTTTACATCATAATTTCGGAGAGCGGTGTAGCGAGAGTTAGGCACACGGGTTGAGTACAACATTCTACCCTCAGACGGACGAACAGTCCGAGTGCACCATTCAAATATTGGAGGATATGTTACGCCTTGTGTTTTGAATTTCGGGGGTTCTTTGGATCAGTTTCTACCGGTTACAGAGTTTGCCTACAATAACAGCTACTAATCAAGTATTCAGATGGCTCCTTTATGAGGCCTTATATGGGAGGTAGTGACGGTCTCCGGTTGTTTGGTTTGAGCCGGGTGAGACTACGCTGTTGGGTACTTATTTGGTTCAGGATGCTTTGGAAAAGGTCAAGTTGATTCAGGATCAGCTTCGCACGGCACAGTCTAAACAAAAGAGTTATGCCGATTGAAAGGTTCGTGATGTTACCTATATGGTGGGAGAGAATCTATCGCTCAGAGTTTCACCCGTGAAGGGTGTTATGAGGTTCGGGAAGAAGGGCAAGTTAAGCCCTTGGTATATTAGCCCTTTTGAGGTGCTTGAGAGGACTGGGGAGGTGGCCTACAAGCTTGCATTTCCACCTAGTCTATCAAGTGTCCACCCAGTGTTTCATGTTTCCATGCTCCGAAAGAATTACTGTGACCCGTCTTATTTTTGAACTTCAGCACCGTTCAATTAGATGGAGATTTGACTTATTATGTAGAGCTGGTAGCTATTTCGGATCGACAGGTTCGAAAGTTGAGGTCTAAGAATATAGCTTCACCGAAAGTTCAGTGGAAAGGCCAGCCAGTTGAGGAGAATACTTGGTAGACCTAGCGGGAGATATGGAGAAACTATCCACACCTATTTGTGAGTCTAGGTATGATTCTAGACTCATTCGAGGACGAACATTTGTTTAAGAGGGAGAGAATGTAACGCCCCGGCTAGTCATTTTGAGTGTCGTAGCCCCGTTCCCTCATTTATTGCTTATTCTATGTTCAATTGTAATTATATGACTTGTCGGGGTGGTTTGTTTGGTTCCGAGGATGTTTCGGAATGAATTGGGACACTTAGTCTCAAAGTTGGAAGCCTAAGTTAAAAGAGTTGATCGAACGTTGACTTATGAGTAAATCACTCTGAAATGGAGTTTTGATTGTTATAATAGCTTCGTATGATGATTTTAGACTTAGAAGTATGTCCGAATATTGATTTGGAGGTCCGTTGGTCATTTTGGCTTGAATTAGCAAAAGTTGGAAAGTTGAAGGTTTTGAAAGTTGAGAAGTTTGACCGAGAGTTGACTTTGTTGATACTGGGCTCGGATTTTAGTTCCGGGAAATGGAATAGGTCTGTTGAGTCATTTATGACTTGTGTGCAAAATTTGAGGTCAATCGGAGTTGGTTTGGTGTGTTCGGCATTAGTTTTAGAAGTTGGAAGTTCAATAGTGATTAGGCTTGAATTGGGGTGCGATTCGTGTTTTCGATGTTGTTTGGTGTGATTTGAGGCTTCGACTAAATTCGAATGATATTTTAGGATGTGTTGGTATGTTTGGATGGGGGCCTCGGGTGAGATTCAGATTGATTCAGATTGAGTTTTGACCTTATAGAACTGTTGATCTAGTGTCTGGTGCAATCTTCATCTTGTTCGCAATGAAGAGATCGCGTTCGCATAGATTTGTTCAGGGACAAGAGGATTTTGTTCTTCGCGTTCGCGAAGGTTTAGTGTTTCTGTTAATCA
The DNA here is from genome assembly GCA_002018475.1 of Nicotiana obtusifolia. NCBI lineage: Eukaryota > Viridiplantae > Streptophyta > Magnoliopsida > Solanales > Solanaceae > Nicotiana > Nicotiana obtusifolia. The sequence continues at coordinate 54,102 of MCJB01018418.1, read as the reverse complement.
CAATCACGAGAGTTGTTTCGCGTTCGCGTAGAAGGATGAGGCTGGCTTGGGCACCAGGCATTTATCCTTCGCGTTCACGTAGGCATTGGGTCAGAGGTCATCGCATTTGTAACTGGGTTATCGCATTCACATAAGAGGTAATTTCAGGTGTGAAGTTTTGTGCTTTGCGAACGCGAGGCACTTTCCGCATTCGCGAAGCAGGCATACCTGGGCAGATTTAAAGACCCCAAATCGTGGGTTAAGTATTATTTAATATTGTGACGGGAAGCTCAGATAGGGGCGATTGTTGTGCGGGATTTCACTATAAATCAATAGGTAAACAACTTTTGATCACTTTTGTCCAATAATATTGAATACCCATTGATTTCTACACCTAGACTATGGTTGGACTCGTTACTGAATGGGTGCTCGGATTTTGTGAATTTTATCGGGTTTCGAGGCGTGGGTTTGGGGTTGACTTTTTGAATTTGGTTATAGAACTTAGCTTTATCGGATGGAAACGATTCATATAGCTTGTATTGATTATATTATGTTATTTGTGACTAGATTCGAGTCGTTCGGAGGCCGATTTGCGAGGCAAGGGTTTGTTGGATTATTGAGTTGTGCACTTTGAGGTAAGTAACACTTCTAAACTTGGTACTGAGGGTATGAATCCTTGAAATACGTGTTAAATGGTTCGTGTTGAGGTGACGCATATGCTAGGTGATGGGCATGTGGGTGTGCACCATGGTAATTATAACTCAGTTGATTATGTGGTAGTGCAGTTATTTAGTCTTGTTTTTATTCGTGTAATTCCTACGTGTTAGAGTAATTGAGCTATGATCTATGTTATAAATCATATTTAGACTATTTGCTTATTCTGTTGGGACCACTGAGGTCACTTCTATTGTTGATTTATTTGTTTAAGTTGCAATTACGTACACAGTCATATTTATTCATTTGCATATCATATCTCAGTTTATGTTATCATTTACTGTTACATCATGTTATCATTGTTTGGGCTGAGTGGTACGAGATTTGTGAGCCCGTGAGACTAGAGAGATTGATGACTGAGTTGGGGCTCGAGATCCGGATTGTGAGTGATATTGTGGATCGGGCTGCAAATCGTAGCAGGCCATATTGGCTTTATATCTATTAATATTATTTTTGATCGGGTTGCATGCCGCAGCAAGCCGTATTGGTTTATTTATTAATATGGATCAGGTTGCATGCCGCAGCAAGCCTTATAGGCTTTATATTCGCAGGATCTGACCCACCGGAGTCTAACAAACCAGCAGTGAGCACAGGCACCCGTACAGTGCTGAGTGATTGTGTGTGATGAGTGGGAGTTTGAGATAGATAGATTGAGTACTCAGAGAGTGTGAGTACCTAGGATTGTCATTGTGAACATTACATTTGACATGTAGGCATAGAGAAGCAACATTTTCCATGCTAGCTATACTTGGCATATTTTATCAGTGTTGAGCTTAAATTATTGAACTTGAAAGCATGCCTAAATTTTTGTACTATGTACGAGTTGAATGTAGAAGTTCTTTGAGTTATTAATGTCATTATCTTGTTATATCTGTGTTGTCGTTATTTTGAGTCGGACTGTATCTTTCTCAGCTCAGCCCAAAGTTAGTCTTGTTACTTATTGAGTATATTGGATTGGTTGTACTCATACTACACTCAACACTTCATGTGCAGATCCAGGTACATCTAGACGTGGTGGTTGCTAGAGTGATGATAGTACCTGTTTGAAGACCTCAAGGTAGCTGTTATGACGCCCGCAGACCTTGACTCTCCTTCCTTTCATTTTATTTCAGTACTGTTTCATTTTCTCAGACAGTTGTACTAGAGTTTTAGACTATGTTGACATTAGTAGCTCATGTAATCGGTGACACCAGAATTTTGTAATTTGTTGTAGTTGAGTTGCAGTTGTTTTTATCAGTTATTTATGAGACTTTCCACTGTTGAACTTATCAAACCATGTTTTTAACTCAATGCGTAGTTGTTATGTGATTGTCGGCTTGCCTAGTAATGTATTAGGCGCCATCACGACAGGTTGAGATTTTGGGTCATGACAGTTAGGTAGAGACATTGAATGCCCTATTTATAGTGGCATTCAAGCCACTTAAGGTTTCAATCGGTTCAAACAAATAGTGGAGAGTGACGATATGGTAGATGACGACAGTAAACATGTGAAATCAGAAGGGAAAGAGGGGGAAACAGTGAAGATCTTCAACTGGGCACGAAGGGATGGTCGTTGAAGCCTTCGATCCAGCGGTCAAACCCTAATGTCCAGAGGTCACTCTGTTTGAACTCTGGACAAAGAATAATGATGATGAAACTGAAGATAATAACCATGCATGCTTCCGATTTGACAGAACATAGGAAGGATTGATGAATTTTCAGGTTACATAGTTTTAAGTCTAGGGTTTTAGATTTGAGATTCAAATCGAATCAAAGGAAATGGAATAAAAATCGACGAGATTCTCGGTTAATGAGGACAGGAAGGATGTTTTAGGGCTTGATTTGCGACCTTTCACAAATTTGTGCAGGGTTTTAGGATTGATGGGGTTACTAGGGTCGAGAGAAAGGAGAAAAGAAAGGGAAATAGGGGGGCCGCTTGGTGGAAAGTGAATTAGGGTTTAGGATCATCTCTGGGTTAGAAATGAAGGACGGAATTTGGGCTGTTGGATCGTTTGATCAACGGCCCTGATATTTTGGGGAGATGGGAATTATTAAAACGTTTTAATTATAAAAAGGGAAGCCGTTGGAACCTTTTAATCCAACGACGGAGATGAGATCTTAATAAGATTAAAGAAAGGAGGAAAATGGAGATTAAACACGGACCATTAATGAGTTGAATCAACGGCCCAGATCTATTTGTGTTTTCTTTGTGAGTGAGGGAGACGGGTGACGTGGCACAACGGCATTGGCTCCCCAGGATTGGTGTGGATTGCCAAAGTGGACAAGGGGGGTGGGTTTGGACTAGGTCAAAGGTGTATTGGGCTAGTGCGTTGGGCCATTTCAACTAGTATTTGATTTAAAATGTGGCCACATTGCATTTTAGATAATTGCAATTGTAGCCTGTTGAGCTTTTAACCCCCTTAAAGAAACTAACTTAATTAAACATAATTAATTTTAATAAAACATTTTATAATATAATTATCATATATATTATAAATTATTGTTTCTAATTATTTATTTATTAAAAAACTTCATTTATTGAATTATGAAACTAATTTCGAATTAATTAAAGTAACAAGCGATGTAATCAAAAATCAAAGATTAATTTGTTAAATTTATTGTAAAACTAGTATATTAAAATATAAAGGTTATTTTAATAATTCTAAAATAGTAAGGATAATATAATTCATAAATATTTAGTATCAAAAATTATTAATTTAACATTGTTAATTAGTATGTTCGCTTATATTTATATAAAAATAGGTATTACTGATTAAAAAGTATTTTACCACATTAATTCAAATTATTAAGCATAAGTAATTTAATTTTTAAAGGGAGGGTAAAATTGATCGTCAACAATTGTCGCATGTGCTTTTGAGATGAACCATATTGTTCAGAATTTGCATTGATAACATGATCCGGAGGTGTATCCCCTAGATGGACCAAGCTTTTGCTTTGCTATGCCATGCTTCACCATATGGAGGCCATTTTCGAGGAGTGAGGACAGCTGCTAAGGTGTTGGAGTAGAGCTTTTATTGGCCAGAGTTGTTTAAAGATGCACACTTTTGGATGAAGGGTTGTGATGAGTACCAACGGACGGGGAACATTTCCCGCCGACCTGAGATGCCCATGAACCCAATTCAAGAGGTGGAAGTATTTGATGTATGGAAAAATAATTTTATGGGACCATTTGTCAGCTCATATGGCAATAAATACACACTAGTAGTTGTGGACTATGTCTTGAAATAGGTGGAAGTTGTGGCACTCCCAACGAATGATGCAAAGGGAATCGTTGGTTTTCTGAGAAAAATATCTTCATCCGATTTGGCACTCCAAGGGCGATCATTAGTGATGGAGGCGCCCACTTTTGCAACCTAGCCTTTGCAAAGTTGTTAGAGAAATATGGTGTTCTCCATAAGGTGGCCACTTTGTATCACCCACAAATAGGTGGGCAAGTAGAGGTGTCAAACAGAGAAATCAAGAGTGTTTTCACCAAGACTGTAAATACTAATCGGACTGATTGGGCGAGAAAATTGGATGATGTATTATGGGCTTACTGCATTGCGTTCAAAACTCCGTTTGGTATGCCACCATACAAATTGGTGATTGGAAAGGTGTGCCAGCAACCAGTGGAATTAGAGCATAGAGCATTCTAGGCATTGAGGCATAATTAAATCTTGACATGGAGGCCGCTGGCACGAGTAGAGTCACAGAGCTGCATGAACTTGATGAATTCCGTTATCATGCTTTAGAGAGCACCAGGTTGTACAAAGAAAGGATGAAGATGATCCATGACAAAATATTGTGGAGCGAAATTCTATGCCTAGAGAGATGGTACTATTTGTACAGCTCAAGACTGAAATTATTTCCAGGTAAGTTGAATTCATTATGGTCAAGACCATTTTGGGTGCAAGAGGTACATCAGACGGGAGTAGTTGCAATTGAGTCAGAAGATGGAGTTCGAAAGTTCACAGTTAATAGGCAAAGGTTGAAACACAACCGTGGCATGGGCAAATGAGGAAAAAGTTGTGTTAGTGATTTATTTGAAGGAACCCCAAGTGTTAAGTGAACCTTGATCATAATTGAGAGCATCGTGCCGCGATGTTAAATCAGACGCTTCATGGGAAAAAACCCATTGTGATGTTGTATTCGTCATCCCATGACGTTAACTAAGGTGCTTTTGGGAGGCAACACATTCGTAGTTTAGTTTAGCTTGATTAGATTTTTTGTTTTTATCTTTAGGTACTAACAAGTTTTTAGTTGACTTTTGTGATTGAATAGATACAGGAGCGCGGTGAGAGGTCAAAATTTCATGAAGGAGTCCAATAAAAAAATGGAATGGGAATCACTTGAGCACGCTTTGGACCTCACCAAGCGAGGCAAGAACCACGCCCCAGGCTAGTTGTAGCGCGCCTTATGCGAGCCATATCTCGTGCCTAGACAGGCACTGCACAATCGATCGTGCGTTCCACCTCGCGTCTAGCACAATGCCGCTCCCTCTATTGCGTGCCTCACCTCGCGCCCAGGCTCGCCTCGCCTTGTCTCCAGGTCAGCCACGTGGTGGGGATCACATCCCAGCTCGCACAGGTAAGTTTTTGGCCCTTTCTCCTTTTTATAATCCCTCCACTATTTAAAAACACACATACAAAAATAAAAACCCTCACACTCACGGTACAACCCACTGCCAGCCCTCCCATTCTCTCTTTCACTCTCCAAAATTCTCCCTCCCCACTGCCAGTCATCCCCTCCACCTCTCACTCACATAAAAACTCCATCAAATCATCTCTCACACAATCTTACCCTCAACGTCACCGTTCATTGAAGATCACTCATCTCTCGCAACTTCTAAGGTATGAATTCTTCTCTATTTCTCTTCTATTGTGGGATTGATTGAGGTAAAGTTGTAACATGCAAAATTGATGAATGTGTTGTATGTAAAATTGTGCATGCTTGTCCAACCCCATAAACCCCATAGGAATGTTATTCTTCTTTCTCAAATGAGTGTTTACACTCAAATCCTAAGCCGATTTGGGAGGGTGAGGCAATCCCTTATCCACATAAAGTTTCGCCCTAACTAGTGTGTACCATGTGTTTGATAAAATGCCTCAAAGGCACGTTTTGTCCCAGTTGGAGCTTGAGTCTCCTGGATTGATCTACTAGTAGGTTGTAAGCCTCCCGAGCATAAATTTTAAATGTGGGGTGGCTAACCGGAGCCGGGTTAAAGGTTTCAAGTTTGGCACTTACATTGTTCTCCTGCATGACCTAGTTGTATCATAGCTACAATAGTTAATTGATTCAATAGGTTAAATCAGAGTAGCCTCAACGTACTTGACAACAATGTGCTAAGCTTTTAAATTTGGGGTCGTAAGACCACGTTTTGACTTAATTCAATGCCTTCCGAATTCGACTAACATCCACCTGTGCAGGTAAAAAAATGGTGAATGGTGCATCCGAAACCAAATACACCACCGACGGACAAAGGAAAAGGCAAATCTACTACCCCCATCAAAGGCAAGATATCTTCTGCACCGCCACCGAAAAAGCGGAAAGGAGGAGAGGCCACTTTGAGTCATGCTGAGGCGTTGTAAGTAGTGGCAACTATGGCAGCCTCACGCCTAAGGCCTCAAGATGTGAATATAGGATTAAGAGATACCCCCATCCACCAAGTCATGATACAAGTGTTGTCGACCTAAGCATATGCACCCTGATTTAGCTGTTCATAAGCACCGTTTACGATCTAAGTATCTGGAAATATGGAAGGTTATTCATGATCTTGGGTTGAGCTATGTGTTCAGGAAACCTGGGTATATTAATGTGAGCCTTGTTCGTGAGTTCTATGCCGAATATGATCTAGAGCAGTATGTGCCCATTCAAGGACGATTGATTTATTTTTCTTCATCGCCAATATGCAATTACTTGGGAGCTCCATATGTTCCAAATGAGACCTTGGATAACTTCTTTGCCCACCCGACTTATCAAGAGCTTAGACACACTTTATGTGGTGTTAGTTTTGTAGTTTCCTGGGTTCGTGACAAAAAGACTCAGCGTCATGGGAAATTTCCAAAGAAGAAGATGAAGCCGGAAGTTCAAGTTTGGTTGAAATTGATCAACACGCGGTTGCTACCATGAAACCATGAGACGATGCTCGAGTGTGAGAGGGAGTTCTTGCTTTACTTCTTAATGACTGGCCAATAGGTGAATGTGGGCCGTTTGATGCGCCACCAAATGGTGCAGGTGCGAAAGAGCAAGAGGATAGATAGGTTGCTCTTTGGCAACATGTTAACACAGTATCTGAGAAAGGAAGAGGTTGAGGAGGAGCGAGAGTTTGATATAGTCATTCCAGCACCCCTCCGAGGGACTGACATCACCAGCATCCGGGCAAATGAGGAAAATGATATGTCTTCACTTACTGGTGTTGAGTGCAATGCTCGTGATGACAGTTTCAGGGCTCATTTCTATGGGATGATGGACTTGCAGCTATAGATTAGAGGGAGGTCGACTACTCTGGAGGAGAGGGCCAATTTACCTAAGCGCTTTCCGTCCCGACACTACCTGAGGACGAGGATGTCAATATGCCTGAATGTTCAGAGGCCGAGCTAGAGCAGTTTGAGGAGGAGGCTGATGAAGATGCTGAGGGGGGATATGATGATGAGGATTGGTCAGCTGCGGATGGGGCCTTCTATGATTAGGGTAATGATGAAGACTGATCAGGGAGTTTTTTCTACCACCTTACTTGTTTTGTGTTGCTTTATACATATATCTAGGACACTGCATGATTAAATGTGGGATGGGGGATTCTCTGGGGTATGTAAATAGTAGATAAATTGATAGATTCTTATTTTATTTTAGCATAACGATTATTAGCTTCTTCTTTTCCATTTTAGCATAGAATTTGACAAAAAAAGAATTATTGAGAAAACATAAAAATATTTTAGTATAGTATTCTAGATTTAGTTTTTATTTTTTTAGGATTGGTTTTAGTAGGTTAATTTGGAAAAAAAAAACAAAAATACAGTTAATCAAAAAATAATAATAATTGAAATGAGTTGACTTTTCCCGAAGATGGATCTCCTTGGCAGTTTCCTTGAGGGATTAAAGTCTAATCAAAAACAACAAAAAAATTGAAAAATAGAAAAATTCAAAAATATGTCTTTTTATTCTTTTTAAATAGTAATGCTCCCCCATGGTTTTTCTTTGTGCCTCGATTGTTTTCCATGGGACATAGTTAAAACGGGTAGTATTTTTTTTTTTTAGAGTAGATTAGGATGGAGGAATAAAAGGATGGAAAAAATAAGATTTCTAGGTGCCCTTTTGACTTGTTAGATAGTAGCATATTTAAGCTCTAGCATGTGTATTACCATCCCTATGGTTTGAAGTTGCTTATGATTCCTTGTTGAGTTAGATAGCATGTATATTGACGCATATGTCTCGTTTTCTTGGCTTGTGTTCACTTTGTGCTTAATGCTTAATAATTTGTGGCCCCATGAATACTTGCAATTATTTGAGAGTCGGAATGGAACCGTCCTTAGTGAGTCATGTGCCATGTGTGGTGAGAATTTGTGTAGTCTGTCTCATTGCATTAGAGTCTAGAATTTTTTCCGCATATGAGTTAAAGCGAAATCCAAAGTTGTGCTCGGTGTAAAAAATAATTTTAGGCTTTATTTGATCTTTTTGAGTTTAATGCTTACTACAAATTAAGGAATTATCCCTTGTCAATCATTTTGAGCTTATAGACTTTTATTTGGCAACCACATAACAAGTCTATACCCCTTTATTCTTAATTGTCATTGTTTTGATCCTTGCACCTCTTAACGCACTTTAATCGTAAAATGAGCGCTAGAAGAAGTAAGGAGGGAACTTGGGTGGCTTTTGAGTGGAATCACCGAAAGAGAAAAGGTGCACGTATTTTGTAAAAGAACACTACTAGCGGGAATTGAAAAAAAAAATGTATGTAGATGAATAAATTGATGTAATGTCCTTGCTAGTAGGTGTGAAGTAAAGTAGTAGTTAAAGAAAAAGGGAACGCTCTTGGAATAATATCGTTAGTGAAATTGAAGTTGGGATTGAGGAATGCGCTTAAAGTTAAATATGCATGTGACGTGATAAAGCGCTTAGGAGGGTGAGCCACTACTCCAAAAATATATCTTATCCACCCTGTAGCACATGTTACAACCATGAAAAAGTGCTACTTGATTTTTGATTGAGCAAACCTACATTAGTGGAGGTTACATCATGGGAAACCTATGGTACTTTGTGCATGCATGTGACTTCTTTGTGAGAGTGAGGAATTTTTTTGATATGTGAGTCCTTAATATATACTTGAGCATTTGATTCGAATGTGTGGATTCAAATTACTCTTTTATTCTTGCTATAATGGCAAATGATTTCACGAGGGATAGGTGAAGTTATAATCTTTCTCTATGATGTTAAGTATTCAAGCCATGAATGCATTGTGATATTGAGTCAGTTTTTGAGGCCAGAAGTGTTATGAGCATATTGCCTTGGTGTTGAATAAATTTTTGAAGTATGGAATAAAGTAAAGGGAAGTGTGTGTTGAAGGCATATGCTAAAGTTTAATTATTCCTATCAACCATAGTCATAGGTGTGATGTGCTTTGGATGTGTTAAGAAAAAGTGCTCAGATTTGGGATGAATTAGTGGGTGAATCGAGGACGGGCAATGTTTAAGTATGGGATAGTGATGTTTGGCCATAATTCTATATTTTTAGTACATTACTCGCCTTATATTTTGTTAGTTTAGGGGTTAATTGTGCGACATTTGAGCTAATTATGTTATTTTATGTATAGGATCTTCGGAAGACAAAGATGAGTAAAGATTGCACAAAAGGAGGAGGAAAATACAAGAAAAGAGCACAAAGGCACGAAGTGTCCAAGCATGGCGCCAGGCTAGGCGTTGCCAGCTCTATAGCAAGCTGCTCATCGCGATAAGCCTCACCTTGCAAGGTCCCAGGTGCGATATAAGCCTGGACGCGCGAGGACAGGCGCACGGTGGCCATCTGTTCGCAAATTAATAATACTCTGGCCCGGATTTGGAGTCAAGGGCCTCGACCCTAATATATAAATACGCCCTAAACGAGTTGAGAAAGGTTGAGACATTATTGGAGAAGAAAAAAGGGCAACAGAACACTTTGGAGCAAGGAATCAAACGAATTTTCTGCCCGTTCCTCTTTCATTTGTAGTTTAATAATGTTTTTGAATATTATGAAGAGTGTTTATACAATTATGAGCAACTAAGCTTTTCTCATCTACGGTTTGATAAAATCTATTGAAGGATGATTTACTACTGAGTTTAATATAAATTTGCCATTGATTTGTCTCTACTTGTTCAACTACATGTTCATTGTTGTTAATTGAAGAGCTCTCAATTAACTATGCCTATTTAGTGTGTAGTACTTGGAAAAGGTACGCTTGAGATAGTTGTTGAATATCACTCTTAACATATGTGAGGAATCAATACAGAAGGTTAAAAGCAGGATTAGGGATAACGAAACCTTGGTGCAATCATAGTGAGCAGTGAACTAGTGCCAGCTAGTGTAGTTCGGAAGAATACGTTTAATAAATTATGGTAATTGCTCGAAAAAGAATTACGATACCCAAAGTACTCACGATTGGTAGAGAATACTTAGGCGAATTTATAAAAAATATAGAGGGGAAGACTCTGACAATTGGAGAAATCATAACCCTAGACTTTCCAATCTTGTTTACAATATTTACTTTGTTAGTTATAAATTTACATCATTTTAATTACTTTGCACTTAGTTAGCAACCACTCAAATCATTATTTAATATTTTGAAAGTTGACTACGTGAATTCTTGTGAAATTAATGGTTTGTTTAATAGGTTAATTTCCTGTGGAATTCGATTTCGGACTTATAAATCGGATGATATTTACAACGACTGCTTAGTTATTTATAACGACTGCTTAGCCCTTTTTATAAGGTATAATTGGACTTGATCAAGAAGCATGTCGAATTGGTTGTCAATATTCACTGTGGCTCAGTTTAATGCTATTCTCGATATAGGTTTATTGGCTTAAGGTGGATATGGAAGCAAATTACAAGGGCCTGGCAATTTTGATATTTGGGTTATTAAGATGTTCCAATGTTATGTATCAACAAGCTTAAGTTGTCTTCCCCAATGAAATTCAAGATTTAACTTATATGAGTTTGACAGTATAAATTTTGTTTATATTTCAATATTATTTAACCAGTTATAAAAAATTGTTTAACTTATTTTTCAGATTATTGATTCCACTTACTATGCACAGTTAAAAACATAATAACTTAGTCAATTTGAATAATTTAAAGGTTGATCTCACTATCAATTCTGACATGTTTTTGGATTTTACCAAATGGTTTTTTCTTTTTTTGGATGACAAAGAACTTTGCTTAAACGAATTTGTCTTGATGCCATGTTATGTACACAAAAAGAACAAGTCAATAGCAAAAACTTCTTGTCGTGCCTAGCTAGTAATACCACTTTTGCTAGCTATCACGACAATTCTATTTTGTCTATAGCCAAACACGATTACTTAAAAGCCTGCGTCAACCACTGGAACTTATAGGTAAGTCATCAGAGTAAGGTAATAAAGAGGAGAAATAGTTCTCCTTGTAGGACTGAAGATAACAAGCTCGCAAACAAAATGAAACGTGTACATCATGCTTGTGAGAATTTTTTTTTTTTAAACAGAAAACTTGGACATATATCTGTTTATACAGGGATGGTAACGGGGCGGGTGGGTTTGCTCTGATACATGGCGAGGCAAGTTTGCTTTTTATTTTAGGGGGTGGTTGGGGGGAGAGATTGACAGGAATAAACTCGTAAGGAGTTGGTCTTAGCGCAATATCTCCGTAATTGACGTTGTTTAAAAAATAATTCAGACCCGTGCACACAATTAGTAGTTTTCAAGGATTTTTCTACCGAATTAATAGAGTTTATGATCTATATTTACTTTACATATTTGTTAAATGAAAGTCTATCAAGTTGGCATAATTTAATTTGTGCTTATTTAATTAATAACCAAACTCTATCAGATTAACGTGATTTTGTGTTATCTGCATTTTACCTATTTGCAGGAGTGGCCCTTCCATAAAGCAAGTAAATCAACTATTTTAGGCCCCACATTTGTGGAGGCCTCATTTTTTATTACACTTAATAGGCTATGTATAAATTTAAAAAGGTTTTATGAAGTGAAAAAGTTTGATTTCTTTCTTCAATAAATATAGAGAAGAAGGATTTGCAATTGCTATGATGTCAACCAAGAAAATTGCACTTGATATGAATATTGAACTCGAATATTATAAGAAACGTGTGATATAAAAGAAGAAACAATTTGATGAGAAACAATTAAACAATTTGATAATAAAATCTCAAAATCTTTCGAAAAGTCCTTTGGAGTTGATTACTTTTATATATAGTAGACAAGGCTATTTTTTCACTTCAAAAATAAATTTGAACAATTTGAAGCACATGAAAATATTTTTATTTTCTATTTATCGGTAAAAATTAAGATCACTAGATGATGGAAATTTGAAAAAAATATTGTCTTAATCTTGAATGTTCCTTAAGCGTAATAATCAATTTGATATTTATGGTTTAGATTTATTTTTCAAATTAAAAGTATGAAGGAAAATACAACAATTAGAAGATAATAGATTAATTAATACACACGGTCAAATAAAAAGATTTGATTCTTTTTCAAATACCTTTATTGCTTATGGAATTATGTTAATAATTTTAGTTACTGTCACTTCAGCGAAAATAAGTTTTTAAAATTAAAATTGATAAAGTATTAGTTAAGATTAATAATGTCTCAAGAAAGATTAAATGGATTAGCTATATTGTCAATTAAGAAAGACTTATTAGGAGTTATTGATTAAAAGAAATTATTAATAACTTTGTATCTAAGAAAAGCTAGAAAAATAAACTTCAAACAAATAAATATTTTTTTTTAAAAGAAAAAAGTTAAGACCCCTCGTAAAGTTTGGGTTTAGGCCACAAACTCGTCAGGCTGCCCTTACCTATTTGTTTAATTATTCACAACTCTGCCCAATTGGCACGATTTTGTATTATCTACAATCGACCTATTTGTTAAATTGCTCATCAAAATCTACCTAATTGGTATATTTGTTTGTATTTTATTTGTCGAAATTTTAATTTGTTACAAAACACTATGACAAAATGGTAGAACTTTTGCTATAAATATTATATTGTTATATAGCATTTGGCATAAAATGTTGATCTACCTGAAGCTTACACAAAAGGAAGGTTCTGAGGGCTTGTATGGGATCGAACTCGATCGCTTGCATAGGGAATATCAGGTTCGAATGAATACGATTGGTGTCGATTAGAATTACTGCTCGATAGGCCGGGGTCGAGACATCAAGGAACGAAGGTCGAGACCGGGCGTCATCGGAACGGAACTCGAAGCCATGATATCCGAGACGAAATCATTAAGGTCGATTAGGGTAAAATATCTTAGGGTAATTTATCAGATTTGCGTAACGGAAGGACCAGAAATCCCGTGATACGTAAATATCTCGGCGGGAATCACGGCGGGAATCAGCAAAGACGTTGAAATCAGTAATTCAAAGGATATTTTACCTTGTAGATAGATTTTTACCTTGTATAGGAACCATTCGCCTCCCTATATAAAGGGGGCAGTGTGATTGTAAAAGGATCCATCAGAAAAACAACTATCAATATACAAAAATACAGTCTACTCTAATTATTTTCTTTATCCATTTGCTTCATATTTGTATATATTAGAGAATTCTATCAAGGCCAAGGTCTTCTAGATTTGTAGTTTGCTTTCTCTCTCAATTTACTTACTGAATTTAGTCTTTATTTTTACTTATCCTTTATTTGTATCAAACCAAGTCACGTGTCCCTAAAACCACGTACAAATTTAATTGTTATCCGAAGCCAAGGGTAAACAGTTTGGCGCCCACCGTGGGGCTAAGGATAATAGTGAGCGTTTGATACAACTTTCTGTCACATAAATTATTTTACACTTGTTCTGTGGAGTATTTTTTATTTCAGGTTACAATACAACCATGTCACATTCACAATTTATGCCCCTGTATGTTGATAACGAATTTGACCACCAGGATGAAAACAACAACGTAGCGCCCGGTGGTGAAGTTTCGGTCGACGCTAATTCACAAATAGCGGTTAATGTAGATCGAACAACTGACCCGTCAAACAGTGTTTGTATAGAACACCGATCAACAGCTCAGGGACCCCAAAACGACGAAAGGCACGGCATTAACCTCAGAATGATCTTCAACATGTTGCAAGCCCAACAAGCGGCCATTGCTCAACTGCAAAATCGAAGTCAAATATCGAATAAGGTTGAGGTCGGCCCTTCTCGGGGAACCATTCCTGAAAATGAACCAATCGTAGAAGAACTGGACGAAGGGGGATAGAGGGAGAACTCCGCGATCATGAAGATGCTCGAGGAACTAACCAGACGGGTCGAGTCTGGCGAAAAGAAGATCGAGGCCAATGACAAAAAGGTGGAGACATATAATTCGAGGGTGGATCAAATTCCAGGAGCACCCCCGATATTGAAAGGCTTGGATTCCAAGAAGTTTGTGCAGAAACCCTTCCCGTCAAGCGCCGCTCCAAAACCCATACCGAAAAAATTTCGCATGCCGGAAATTCCCAAATACAACGGGACAACCGATCCAAACGAGCACGTGACTGCATACACATGCGCCATAAAGGGAAATGACTTAGAGGACGACGAGATCGAGTCCGTTCTTTTGAAAAAGTTCGGAGAGACCTTGTCAAAGGGGGCCATGACTTGGTATCACAACTTGCCCCCTAATTCCATCGACTCTTTTGCTATGCTTGCAGATACCTTCGTAAAAGCACATGCAGGCGCTATCAAAGTGGAGACGCGGAAATCGGACCTGTTCAAAGTCAGGCAAAAGGATAATGAGATGCTCAGGGAATTTGTATCTCGCTTTCAGGTTGAACGGATGGACCTCCCACCGGTCACCGACGATTGGGCTGTACAAGCTTTCACTCAAGGGCTCAACGCTCAAAGTTCAACGGCTTCGCAGCAACTTAAACAGAACTTGATTGAATATCCGAACGTCACATGGGAAGATATACACAACCGATACCAGTCAAAGATCAGAGTCGAGGATGACCAGCTCGAAGCCCCTTCGGAATCTATTTACCCCATTAGAACCCATGATAGGGTTTGAAGGGATATTCATCGGGAACCGAGATTGAGCAGAGATCGACATCGACCATATCCTGGGGACAGGAAAGTCACTCCAGCAAGGCAGGACTCCCCGAGACACGAAAGAAGGAACGATCATAGTCGGAACAACCGAGGACCCATGATGAGAAACAACTTCGAGAGAACCACCGGTCATCGAGAAGCACCACGGCTATCGGAGTACAACTTTAACGTCGACGCGGCCACTCTCGGGTCGGCTATCGGTCGTATCAAAGACACTAAGTGGCCTCGACCACTGCAATCGGACCCTTCCCAAAGAGACCCTAATTTGATATGCAAATATCATGGTACACACAGACACAGGACTGAAGATTGTCGACAATTAAGAGAAGAGGTGGCACGGTTGCTCGAAAATGGGCATCTTCGAGAATTTTTGAGCGACCGAGCCAAAAATCATTATGGGAACAGGAATAAGAAAGGGAACCAGGAGGAGCCACAACACACAATTAATATGATCATCGGCGGAGTAGATGCGCCCCAAGGTTCGGTACTAAAACGCACTAAGATATCCATCACCCGGAAAAAGCGCACTCGGGATTATGCGATGGAGGGAATCATACATTTCAGCGAAGAAGATGCAGAGGGAATTATGCAACCTCACAACGATGCGTTAGTGATATCGGTGCTTGTACACAAGACGAAGGTAAAACGCGTACTGGTCGATCCTGGTAGTTTGGCTAACATAATCCGATCATGGGTTATAGAACAACTCGGGCTGACAGATCAAATCGTCCCTACAGTCCGGGTACTCAATGGATTTAACATGGCGTGCAAAACTGATACGCTCAAATTACACCTTAAGAATAGTGTAAGCGGTCGGTGTCAAATATAATAACCCAACAAGGTTGGGGTCGAATCCCACAGGGAATAGGTGTGAAACGTTTATCTAATTAGTGTAATACTCAACTAAGTCGTAATTCTATCAAGTAATTGTAATAGAAAAGTGTATTGAATTTAAGTTTAAAA
The DNA here is from genome assembly GCA_002018475.1 of Nicotiana obtusifolia. Taxonomy (NCBI): domain Eukaryota; kingdom Viridiplantae; phylum Streptophyta; class Magnoliopsida; order Solanales; family Solanaceae; genus Nicotiana; species Nicotiana obtusifolia. The sequence continues at coordinate 38,191 of MCJB01018418.1, read as the reverse complement.
GAAGACTGATTGCAATATTGTGAATGTAAATAATATGAATTAAAGAAACCAAGGTTGTGTTCCCCTTAATATAGTATAACGCTATTGATATTAATATTGTATAATTCCAACGGAAGACTTTCTTGATATGCAATTGATGCCTAATTTACTACCCAATATTTTTCAATAATTGGATAATATGTCCTCTTTATGATTTTCCCAAAATACAAAAGAGTTGTGATTAAGAACAATCAATTAATGCCAAATTAAAATCCACCTATTCCTAAGCGATTTTATTAAACAAGGTTTAAAGCCTTGAGTCTTTGTTATTTACTTCTACCAAATTATATCCCACTTTCCCAAGCAAAGATAAAATTAAATGGCGTTTGTTAATGTTTGCAGCCACTAACAACTGTTTGAAGAATAAGAAGTAAATAAATATCGATCATCCATTGAAACTATATTCAATATCAAAGTCTCAATAACATCATACCCATCTAGGGTTCACAACCTTAGCGTTTAGAATTAGCTACTCATGCTGAAAATTGAACGAGAAAGAATAGTAATTGTCATCATCTTAGAAAATAGAAGGTAATCGATCCAAAAAGCTTCCAAGAATTCAAACTAGTCTAAGCCGTGTACTTTGTGCTTTCAATTCTGACAAGAAATCCCTCACAAAACCCTATTAAACCTATTTATAGAGGCCCAAAAATCGAGGCAAAGTTCGGACTAATTTGCCCCTGCTGTTAATAATGTGGACCGCATTTCTGTCGCAAAACAGAAATGTGGTCCGCAAATCTTCTTCCTCCGTCGCATTTTTAACCCAAGGATTTTGCCTTCATCGCATGCTGTAATTGCGATTCGCATATCGATTATACGATCGCGAAATGCAATCGCATTCTCCACCCTGATATTCACCCAAAAACTCTGCTTGCGTTTGCGATTCCACAGTGCAAGTTTGCGGTTCGCATTCCAGTTTTGCGGTCGCATATGTAACCGCATTCTCAACATGAATAAGTGCCCAGAGTTCTGTCCTCGTTTGCGATTTGGTTGTGAAATATGCGGTTCGCATATGCTGTTTGCGACCGCATATTCACATCTAGGATGCTGTTGGATTCTTTTCTTGTCTTCAGTTGGCTTTTCGAGCTCTTTTCCGTACTTTTGGGTCCTTACACTTGATGTACTGCAAATACACTAAAATAACATAAGTATCGATGGAATTTGCACGTAAAACAAGTTAAAATCTAAGCAAGTAGTATCAAAATGTGCCGAAATTACCTGGCACATCAACACCCCCAACTTAAACTCTTGCTTGTCCTCAAGCAACTAAAACGATATTATCCTATTCTAGACTCTACTTACCAAATACGAAACAATACTGACTATGGACGGTGGTTGTTGTTAGTATCTCAAGTATATCTCTTTGAATACTTTACCCTCCCTGAATCATCAGTATATTCAAGGACAACGAATCAGCTGGTGAACTTTGAGCCTCAACAAAGTAACTAAAGGCTACCTTCAGCTGTATGAACTTATGCTTTACTCAAAACTCAACTTTCTATCAACCTCTCAGCTCATGTGCCCTCACTGGAAAGAAAGTCCCACTCTCACAATATTTATCATAATAATACAAAGGGACTAAAGTGCAAATACACTCACTCTCAGAACAAAATTTCAAGTGTCACCACATGCCATACCATAGGCTTGCCCTTATTTTAATTCGTCACCTACTTCTAAGAACACTCGGTTGGAGATCACATAAGGACTTTGTAAGCTTGTAATGTAGGTTTAAGGAAGGGTAGGATAAATATTTAGATATGAGTGACTACATCCTCCTTGAACACTAATTACATTTTTCTTTCTTTTTACACTTTGCTTCTTTTCAACCCCATAGCCTCAATGGCATTTAGTTCCCAAAGTGGACCCGCCTTAAATACCTCTCTAATTTCCTTCAGAGCTCCATTATTGTAAATACATATATAACTATTGTCTTTTTCTTTTCTTTTTCTTTTCTCTCTCTTTTTTTTTCTTTTTTCATTGGAGCTTTCATAAATTTACATTAGCACTTTGAGGTATACGCTCTCACCCTCACTGCATAACCTTATCCATTTCCATTTTGACCCACACCTCCAACTTAGGCTTTTAGCCTCATTCTCAATGTTCAAAGAGGAACGGGTTCAAAAGAGATAATTGTTTTACGAACGGGAAAGGTTTGTAATGAGGCGGCCAAGGAAAAGTCTAAAAGGCTCAAGTAGGGTACTAGTGATATTATTTATGCACAGGTAGGCTAAAAAGGCTAAAGAGGTTTCATAAATAAACAAAGAATGCCTAAGATCCTCTCCCCAACTCAGTGTAATTATAATAAGCGTCGAAAAACCAACCGGGCAAGTTCTAGATGGCAGAAGCAAACACAAGACTATTTAACCAAAGAGCTCACACACATGGCACACAAACTGTTCGGTTAAAGTAGCTTACAGTTTTAGAGTTAACATTTGGCCACTCGAGACTTTCCTCATGTATCAATACATGACTCTAGGTGGACCTAGAGTTACAGAGTGAGCCTCAAGTTCACACAGTTGATCTATTAAAAAAAGGGTATAATCTACACACAGATGCACATACTTGATACTAAACAATTTCACCATCCCGGTCAATATGTCTTAGTATAATAAACCCGGTTCTACTATTACACCCTTGAAAAAGAACCCGGCAAAGAAAAAACAAGGGGATTTTATTAGCCAACTTAACTATTAGTAATTAACTACAACAGCATATATACAGAAATCATTAAACATTAATACATATTTTACAGTTAACTAATGTCGCAAAACATACAAGAAAATAGATCAAATATACAGATAAGGCTACCACCCCCAACCAAAATCATGCATTGTCCCCAATGCATAAGAAAAGAAGTTAGAGTGCAAGGGGCTCCCTAGGGCGCATTCACGCTAAGAGATTCAGTAGCCTATGAATCCTTTGAAGCTGCAGGAGGGCTGTGGGACTGAACGGGAGCTGGTGGTGGGGCTGATGACCTGCTAGCTTGGCCCACTGGTGGCTGAGTGGCCGATGTGTCTGCAAGGGCGGCCACATCCGCTAGCGAGTGCTGTATCGCTCGCTCCATGTCTGCGTGCTCCTCTTCCTCCACTATTGGCGCATCAATCTCTTTGCCCTTCTCCTTAAGGTCATCACCCTCGTCGGACCATGAACTGGTATCTTCTGTTTCTGCCCCTTCTAACTCTGATGACTGGCCCGATGTCTCGTCATCAGTAACATCAACCGGTACCGGAGGAGCTGGAGGATGAGACACTTTGGCAGACGAAGGTGCAATGTTTGCCATTAGAGCAGTGAAGTCCAAGCCCAAGTCTGGTGCAGCAATGTCTGCACCCTGGTCACCCTCTTTGGGGAGGAGAGATGCTATGTCGAACTCCAAATTTTGCATTTTTAGGAGTTTGGTCTTCATGGATTTTACTTCCTCCCTCAGCTGGGGTAAACCCCTAACCTCACCTCTTTCTATCTGTTCAACCCTAGACTCAAGTTTGTGCAAACGATCCCCGAACAATGTTTGTTGTTGTTGGAGAGCATTCACTGACGTTTGAATTGGAGTCAAGGCTTGTTTTATCAGGTGTGGCAAGGTTTTCAAGAGTTGGTCTATTTTGGCGTTGGCGTGTTGTGCAATAAGACCAAGTCTTGAAAGGGCTTTCATTGTTGAAGAAGATGGACACGTGGTGGAAGGGGGTGCAGGCTCTGCAGCAGTAGTGGAGGCTTCTGGTTCTTGGGGAGATATGAGAGTTTGGGAGTCAATGTCCTGAATTGGGGTCACTGTTGGGGCAGCAGAATCACTAATACGAGTGATATCTATATCCCTCGTTGACTTTCCGAGTTTGTCAACTTGTGGCAAGAAAGGCACATTCACAGCTTGGCAAAGGGTTGTGATCAAACTCGGAAAAGGAAGTGATGTGGCACGCTACGTTGCCCGGATGCCAATCTCCTGGAAGATGAGACTCCCCACATCAATTTTTATACCGGCCATAATGCATGCAATGAGCAGTGCTTTCTCAATGCTTATATCTGTTTCGTTCCGGGACGGTATTAAATGGGAGGTGACGAAGTTCAGCCAAAATTTTCCCTCCCTTATGAGGTCCTCTTTATATATCTTCTTTCCAGGGTTAATCCAAGCAAGAGTCCCTTTTGGCAATAATGGATGCTATCCATCCACGTTCATTTTCTCTGTTGGAGTACTTGGCATCGTACTCAGCTGTGCCTGATTGCCAATCGGGGAAGTAGAGTTCATTAATATGCTCACTGTCACAGAACACACTCCTTCCCCGAACTTGTACGACGCCGGTAAATATTCTGTTGCGTCTGTGGTACCCCGTTCTCGAAGCTCCATATGATGCATAGAATTCCCAGACCATTGACTCGTTGTACTCTTTATGCTCCCTAGTAAAATAATCCTATTTTCTCGATTTGATGTTGTCGAGAATATGAGGGTACTGTTCCTGTAATCCATTCAAACTTAACTTTTTCTCCCCCAAGATTTTCCTTTTAGTTAGACCCTCCCTAAACAATGTTCTGGAACCTTCGACCCCGAATCGAATCTGAAGGTCATCTCCACGCTTCCTTCTGGCCTCAGCCACTAGATCCACTTCTGGCAAGCGGTTCTCCTCATCAGACTGGGAGGTGCTTGGTGAATTTGGTTCTATTTTTACCGGTTTGGGCTGTGCAGTGTTAGGACCAGATGACGACCTTTTCTTTGCGGAATGCTTTTTAGGTGCCATATCTCCATGAAGGTAAGATGTAAGCGACATTGTCATCAGTAGAGAAAAGAAAACAAGAAGAATCACCATAGAGGTAACTGAATGCGGCGTGGTTTACGGTCGCATAACCACTATGCGAACCGCAAACTCGTCGCATTCGTGATGTGCAGAGCTAGATTCTACGTTACGGTGGGATATGCGATCGCATATTGCAGAGTGTTCATGTTTACAGGCATGTTAGCTTTATACAAATGCGATCGCATATCCACCGCAAAGTGAGATATGCGATCGCAAACTTACCATGGAAATTGCGGGTGTTAATCAAAATGTTCTGACCCTGTTTGCTGTGCCTTTGCGGTCCGCATAGTCGTTATGCGATCGCAAAGGCACCGCATTTGTCATCTTCCTCAGGTATCTAGGGTTTAGGGATGCAGTCAAATTGCGGTCCACATTTTGATTTTGTGGACCGCAAATACCTTTGGATTCACAAGTATATTCATCCCCCAATAATTACAACCCTAGATTCCTGTAATCATCCCCCACAATGCTCAAGCAACTACAATGAACCACCAAACCTAACTTGCATAATGAAAATTAAAGACATAGCAAAGGTAGTAGTTTAGTGGATCAGCACACATACCTAGGAAGAAGATTTGAGGGATTATGACAATTTTTAATCATCACTTCGATGTTTGGTAAGCTTGAAACTCAATTTTCCGCCGATACTGTTTATCACTGTTCGTTCTCTATTCTTTTCCTTTTTTTTGTTTTTGTTTTTTTTTAATACTACATTGAAGGATTTAGAAGAGGAGGAAATGCGGACACGTACCTGTCACTATGCGATTGTTAAGTCATCACATAGTTTAAATGTGAAACGCAGATTAGAGCACCTCACCGCATTTATGTCATTGTTTTGAGCCAAACTGTCTGTCTCTGTTTGCGATGAGAATGCGGACCGCATAATGAAAATGCGATCCGCGAAATACAGTACATCTTCGAATTTCTGACATCCATGTTTGTTCAACTTTCTGCTTCAGTTTGCGATGAAAATGCAGACTGCAAAGTGCAAATGCGATCCGTGAAATTCAGTACATCTTCGCATTTCTGACAGCCATTTTGATCCAACTTTCTGCTTCAGTTTGCGACACAAATGCGGCTCGCATATTGATAATGCAATCGCATTTGTATAGCCTTTGTCACACAGTTGTGTTTCTTCAGTTGCAAGAACTCCTTCTTAGTTTTGTGTCCTTTTTTCAAACGCCTGCATTCTAAAAAATCCTTCAAATAGCCCTAAGTAAAACTACGATATCAAAAACTTAAATAAAGGTACAACAACAAGCAAAAGTAAACATTACCACACATGGGTTGCCTCCCATGAAGCGCTTGATTTAACGTCGCGGCACGACGAAGCTGAGACGCCTCCGAATTTATTCCATGGTTGGGCATGGACCATCCTTTAGAGCCAGCTGCTCTACCAAATGCTTCTCTTCGTCTGCTCCCAAGTAATGCTTAATTCTTTGTCCATTCACCTTGAAGGTTCGGAGCCCATCCTCCGATGCTAGTTCAACAGCTCCAAAGGGAGAGACATCGACAACTTTGAAAGGGCCAGACCATTTAGACTTTAGCTTCTCCGGAAATAATTTTAATCTTGAGTTGAAAAGCAATACCAGATCCCCTGCCTTGAATTTTCTTTTTAAGATCTTTTTGTCATGGACGAATTCATTCTTTCTTTATATACGGCTGCACTTTCATATGCGTGGAGACGGAACTCCTCCATTTCATTCAACTGTGCTAGCCTCAGAGCTCTAGCCTCTGCCCAGTCCATATTTAATCTTTTTAAGGCCCACATAGCCTTATACTCAAGTTCCACAGGTAAATGGCAAGCTTTACCAAAAACTAACCGATAGGGCGATGTACCAATGGGTGTTTTGTACGCTGTGCGGTATGCCCATAGAGCATCATCTAGCTTCTTCGACCAGTCGGTCCTGTTTGCATTCACTGTTTTTGCTAGTATGCTCTTTATTTCCCTGTTAGAAACCTCCACTTGACCGCTCGACTGTGGGTGATAGGGTGTGGCAACCTTATGCTTGACACCGTACTTGTCAAGGAGGACTTTAAAGGCTTTGTTGCAGAAATGCGAACCCCCATCACTGAGAATGGCTCTTGGGGTGCCAAACCGGGTGAAAATATTCTTCTTTAGAAACGCGGTAACACTCTGAGCCTCATTGTTAGGTAAAGCAATGGCTTCTACCCATTTGGACACCTAGTCCACAGCCACTAAGATATATTTCATCCCACATGAGCTTATAAAAGGGCCCATGAAGTCAATACCCCAGACGTCGAATAGTTCGATTTCCATCACAAAGTTCATTGGCATCTCATGCCTCCTAGAAATTGGGCCCTGCCTTTGGCATTGGTCACAAGAATTGACCAACTGATTAGCATCCTAATAAATGGTCGGCCAGTAGTAACCACATTCCAAGATCTTTGCCGCCGTTCTATTCCCCTCATGATGACCCCCAACCGATGAGTCATGACAAGCTTTCAGAATTTATAGCATCTCTTCCTCAGGCATGCATCTCCTGATGATGTTGTCCGCACAGACACGGAACAAGAAGGGTTCTTCCCAATAATAGTTTCGACAATCCCTCAAGAACTTCTTCTTTTGGTACGATTCCAACCCTTACGGAATAAGATCGCTGACTATATAGTAGCGATGTCTGCATACCACGGTGCAAAGGAATTGGATAATGTCAGTATTTGTTCATCGGGAAATGCATCATTGATTTTCAGCTCTCCTTTTTGTCTCCCCGCTTCTTCAATTCTAGACAAATGATCTGCCACTTGGTTTTTGTGTTCCTTTTCGATCCATCACCTCAAATCGAACTCGTGGAGCAGTAAAACCCATAGAATTAGCCGCGTCTTTGCATCTTTCTTCGCCATCAGATAGCGGAGAGCTGCATGATCAGTGTACACAATTACTTTGGAGCCCAGCAGATACGCACGGAATTTCTCGAAAGCATAAACAATGGCTAACAGTTATTGCTCAGTTACTGTGTAATTCATCTGCGCCCCATTAAGTGTTTTGCTAGCATAGTAGATTGGGTGCAGAACTTTATTGTGTCGTTGGCCCAGCATCACTCCAATAGCTACACCACTGGCGTCACACATAAGTTCAAAAGGAAGTGACCAATCAGGTGTGACAATAATAGGTGTCGTGGTGAGCTTTTCCTTCAGTTCCTCAAAAGCTTTGAGGCATTTGTCATCGAAGACCAACTTGGCATCCTTCTCCAAGAGTTTACACATAGGATTTGCAATCTTTGAAAAATCCTTAATGAAACGCCTATAGAATCCGGCATGCCCCAAAAAACTACGGACACCTTTGACGGACGTGGGTGGAGGAAGCTTAGAGATGATTTCTATTTTAGCTTTATCTACCTCTATGCCACGCCTTGAGATTTTATGTCCCAGAACAATACCTTCATCCACCATGAAGTGGCATTTTTCCCAATTTAGCACAAGATTTGTCTCTTCGCATCGCTTGAGCACTTGTTTGAGATTCTTCAGGCAATGCTCAAAAGTCTCACCTACTACCGAAAAATCATCCATAAAAACCTTAAGAAAGTCCTCTACCATATCGGAGAAGATAGACATCATGCATCTTTGGAAGGTAGCCGGAGCGTTGCATAGGCCGAATGGCATCCGGCGAAAAGCAAATGTTCCATAAGGGCACGTGAATGTTGTCTTCTCCTGGTCCTCCAAAGCTATGTTAATCTGATTATAACTGGAGTTTCCATCAACGAAACAATAAAAGGACTTTCCCGCTAGCCGATCAAGCATTTGATCAACAAAAGGCATAGGGAAATGGTCCTTGCATGTGGCACTATTTAGTTTCCTATAGTCCATGCATACCCTCCATCCGGTTACTGTTCTTGTTGGAATAAGCTCGTTCTTCTCATTTTTTATCATAGTCATGCCTCCCTTTCTTCGGCACGCATTGCACCGGGCTCACCCATGAACTATCAACAATTGGATAAACTTCCAGGCATTTGATTATTTCCTTCTTAACTACTTCCTGCATTGACGGGTTCAACCGTCGCTGATGTTCCACACTTGGTTTGGTTCCACTTTCTAACTGAATCTTATGCTCACAAATTCCAGTAGGGATTCCCCGAATGTCCACAATTGTCCAACCAATGGCTTGTCTATGCTCCTTCAAAACTTTTAGCAACTGGTCCACCTGCACATCATTCAACAACGAAGAAACAATTACGGGTAAAGTATTATTTAACCCAAGGAATTTATACCTCAAATGCGGAGGGAGTGGTATGAGCTCAAGTTGCGGTGGTTCAATAATAGACGGCTTTGCAGGAGGTGTAGCTCTATTCTCCAAATCAAGGGAAAGCTTTGGTGGAGTGTATGAGTAAGAACCACGCCCCTCCAATGCATTCACTGACTCCATAAAGCCATCCATATCATCACCATCGAAATTAACCAGGATAGCTACCAATGCTTCACCTAAGCATTGTTCTTCCATCTTCATCTCAACAGCATCATCTACTTCATCAACAATACCAATCACTGAAATGCTCTCGTACTCATTTGGTAGCTTCATACCCTTACTAGCTTGGAAGGTAACTTCTTCGTTGTTCACTCGGAATTTGATTTCATTACGCTCTAAATCCATAAGGGCTCTTCCAATAGCTAAGAATGGTCTCCCCAATATAATAGGGATTTCCTTGTCCACAGCACAGTCAAGAATTACAAAATCAGCTGGTATATGAAATTTCTCAACTTTCACAATCACATCATCTACAATACCAACTAGTCTCTTGATTGAACGGTCAGCCATTTGCAACCTCATGCTCGTCGGCCTTGGCATTCCTAATCCCATTTGTTTGTAGATGGCAAGCGGCATTAAATTTATGCTGGCCCCATTGTCACAAAGTGCCTTTGCAAAATCGTGCACTCCAATAGTGCACGGAATAGTAAATGCTCCGGGGTCCTCTTTCTTCTGAATAGGATTTGTAGCAATAATATAGCTAACCCGGTGAGTCATATTCACCACCTCATTCTTGGTGGTTCTCTTCTTTGTGATCAAGTCTTTTAGATACTTAGCAAAATCGGGCATTTCTTGAAAAGCCTCCAAGAATGGTATATTCACAGATAATTGTTTGAGAATATCATAGAATTTCTCGAACTTGCTATCGTCAACTCTTCTTGCAAGTCTCTGAGGGAAAGGAGGAGGGGGTCTAGGAATCGGCGGAAGAATGTTTGATGTTTCTTCTGCCTTTTCCTTCATCCCTTCTCGGGTCTCATCTTGGATTTTCACAACCTCTGGAGTTTTCTTTACTTCAGCAACATTAGGCTCTTCAACCTCGACTCCTTTTTCAAGTTCTTCCACATCAACTTCTTGCTCATTCTTTCCTTGCAGTATTTTCCCACTCCTAGTAATAATAGCCATGATATGGGAAGTTGGACCACTCCCACTTCCCTTTGGATTTGCAATAGTATCACTAGGGAGTGTTCCCTTCTGCTGTGGATGTTTCTCACGAGAAAGATCTCTCATTTGCAACTCCAGTTTTTGAATCGCCGCAGTGTGAGAGCCAACCAACTCAGTCATGTTCCTCATGGAATTATCAGATTTTTCTTGGTTTTGTAGTATCCTTTCAAGCATGCTCTCCAATTTAGACTCATTAGAGGAACCTTGATTCGAATACTGACCCTTTGGGGGAACATAAGGATTGGAACTTCGATTTGAAAAGTTGTTATTGCTGTTCCAGTTTCCTTGGTTAGAACCATTTGGTCGTTTCGCCATTGATGGTGACCTTGCCCTTGCGGGTTTGGTCTCTATTGATTTTGAGAGCCTTGACCTTGGTAATGCTGCCTTTGGGACCCTCCCTGAGAATTATTGACGTAGTTTGCCTCTTCATAATCTTCATTTTGTACCGGCTGCACATTCTCAACCATATTCACCTTCTTCTTCTGATTTCCGTGAAAAGCTTTGTCAACACATTGACATGTGTAGCAAGTTCTACAATTACTTGGTCTCGCTCTGGATTTTCTTTGATCAAGTTGTTCAGAGAAGGAGAGCCAATTGCAATTCCACCTGTAGAGTCTTCAGAATGCCAAGTTTGGTTGTGTTTTGCCATTTTATCTAAGATTTGAGTCACCCTAGCGAAGGATTTGTCCATAAAAGATCCAGCTACTGCATTCTTCGCTATTGATTGGTTCACAGGATCCAAACCCATGTAAAAAATTTTCAACAAGATGGAATCCGGAAAGCCGTGGTTTGGGGACCTCACCAAGTATAATTTAAAGCGATCCCACGCTTCATGTAGCTGTTCGCCTGGTAGTTGCTTAAAGAAGAAAATCTTGTCCCTGAGCTCAGACTTCTTGCTTTGTGGAAACCATTTCGACAAGAAAGCTCGGACAAGTTCAGGCCATGAACGTATAGAATTTGGAGGAAGATTCTAGAGCCATTTCCTCGCATCCCCAGCTAGAGAATACTTAAAGCATCTCAACCTCAGGGCATCATCGGAGACATGATTCTGCTTATGCATCGCACAAACACCCAAGAAATTTCTGAGGTGTTGTGTTGGATCATCATCAGTGGAATTTCTGAAAAATCCCTCCGCTTTCAGCATCATAATTAATCCATGTTCCACTTTGAAGGTAGCAGCACCAATAGCAGGAGGTATAATCGCGTTTGTATCCTCAATATACTCCTCAATGTCTGCAAAAGGATTTCCTTCCTCCTGTATCTCCACATCATCTTCATGGTCTAACATATCTCCCTATCTACACCAAACACAACAAACAACGTGTAATAGAGTAGAATTAGATGTACAGTAAAGTATACACTAATTAGTAGTTTCAGAACCGTATTCCCCGGCAACGGCGCTAAAATTTGACACGCTCAAATTACACCTTAAGAATAGTGTAAGCGGTCGGTGTCAAATATAATAACCCAACAAGTTTGGGGTCGAATCCCACAGGGAATAGGTGTGAAACGTTTATCTAATTAGTGTAATACTCAACTAAGTCGTAATTCTATCAAGTAATTGTAATAGAGAAGTGTATTGAATTTAAGTTTAAAAGAAGACTGATTGTAATATTGTGAATGTAAATAATATGAATTAAAGAAACCAAGGTTGTGTTCCCCTTAATGTAGTATAACGTTATTGATATTAATATTGTATAATTCCAATGGAAGGCTTTCTTGATATGCAATTGATGCCTAATTTACTGCCTAATATTTTCCAATAATTGGATAATATGTCCTCTTTATGATTTTCCCAAATACAAAAGAGTTGTGATTAAGAACAATCAATTAATGCCAAATTAAAATCCACCTATTCCTAAAGCGATTTTATTAAACAAGGTTTAAAGCCTTGAGTCTTTGTTATTTACTTCTACCAAATTATATCCCACTTTCCCAAGCAAAGATAAAATTAAATGGCGTTTGTTAATGTTTGCAACCACTAACAATTGTTTGAAGAATAAGAAGTAAATAAATATCAATCATCCATTGAAACTATATTCAATATCAAAGTCTCAATAACATCATACCCATCTAGGGTTCACAACCTTAGCGTTTAGAATTAGCTACTCATGCTGAAAATTGAACGAGAAAGAATAGTAATTGTCATCATCTTACAAAATAGAAGGTAATCGATCCAAAAAGCTTCCAAGAATTCAAACTAGTCTAAGCCGTGTACTTTGTGCTTTCAATTCTGACAAGAAATCCCTCACAAAACCCTATTAAATCTATTTATAGAGGCCCAAAAATCGAGGCGAAGTTCGAACTAATTTTCCCCTGCTGTTAATAATGCGGACCGCATTTCTGTCGCAAAACAGAAATGTGGTCTGCAAATCTTCTTCCTCCGTCACATTTCTAACCCAAGGATTTTGCCTTCATCGCATGCTGTAATTGCGGTTCGCATATCGATTATGCGATCGCGAAATGCAATCGCATTCTCCACCCTGATTTTCACCCAAAAACTCTGCTTGCGTTTGCGATTCCACAAGTTTGCAGTTCGCATTCCAGTTTTGCCGCATTCTCAACATGAATAAGTGCCCAGAGTTCTGTCCTCGTTTGCGATTTGGTTGTGAAATATGCGGTTCGCATATGCTGTTTGCGACCGCATATTCACATCTGCGATGCTGTTGGATTCTTTTCTTGTCTTCAGTTGGATTTTCGAGCTCTTTTCCGTGCTTTTGGGTCCTTACACTTGATGTACTGCAAATACACTAAAATTACATAAGTATCGATGGAATTTGCACGTAAAACAAGTTAAAATCTAAGCAAGTAGTATCAAAATGTGCCGAAATTACCCGGCACATCAGAAACGACCAAGGGCGAGATAATATTGCCGGTACAATTCGAGAGACAAAATTCTGCGTAATCGATGGAGACATGAGGTACAACACCCTGTTCGGACGACCATGGATCCACGATATGAGGGCAGTACCTTCGACACTACACCAAGTGCTAAAATTCCCATCGTCCGATGGAGTTGTATCAGTTTACGGGGAGCAACCGGCTGCGAAAGAGATGTTCGCAGTAGAAGAAGCAATACCGGTACCAGCAGCTCTTAGCAAAAGGTCAAATAGCAATCATAGGCATCACCTTCGATAAACGAAAGTGAACAGGTGCATCTCGAAGATGACAGCTACGGGGTCCCCAGGTCATTCGTCGGTCCCAATGAATCCGATGCAACTAAATCGACGATCGAGAAGCTCGAGCAAGTTTCGCTCCGAGAAGACTTGCCAGATCGAAAGGTATACCTGGGCTCGGGCCTAAATTCCAAGCTCAGGGAAAAACTTATACAATTCCTTATAACTAACGAAGATTCCTTCGCTTGGTCCCATCTCGACATAACAGGTATACCACCGGAGATAACGACCCACAAATTAAGCATCGATCTGAAATTCCGGCAGGTCAAGCAAAATAGGAGGCCTCAACCTGAAGTCAAACAAGCATTCATCAAGGATGAGGTAACTAAGCTTTTAAAAATAGGGAAAGTTAAATACCCAGAATGGTTAGCAAACGTAGTAGTAGTCCCTAAAAAGGGAAATAAATTAAGAATGTGCATAGATTATAAGGATTTAAACAAGGCTTGCCCTAAAGATTCTTTTCCTTTACCCAACATCGATCGAATGATCGATGCTACCGCTGGCCATGAGACCCTTAGCTTTCTCGATGCTTACTCTGGCTATAACCAAATACGAATAGACCCGGATGACAGGAAAAGACATCCTTCATCACTAAGTATAGTACATACTGTTATAACGTGATGCCATTCGGGTTAAAGAATGTGGGGGCCCTTACCAACGCCTAGTAAACCAAATGTTCGAAAAACAACTAGGAAAAATAATGGAGGTTTATATTGATGGTATGTTAGTTAAGTCCCTGCGAGTAGAGGACCATTTGAGTCATTTGCAAGAAACGTTCGACGTGCTGAGACGGTACAACATGAAGCTGAACCCGGAGAAATGCGCATTTGGTGTGGGCTCGGGCAAATTCCTCAATTTCATGGTCTCGAATCGAGGAATAGAAATCAACCCCGAGAAGATCAAGGCTATCGAAGACATTACAATCATAGATAATGTAAAGGTCGTGCAAAAGCTGACAGGCCGGATAGCCGCTCTGGGCCGATTTATTTCGAGATCATCCGATAAGAGTCACCGATTTTTCAACTTGTTGAAAAAGAAGAACAATTTCTCGTGGACTCCAGAGTGTCAACGCACGTTAGAAGAACTTAAGAGGTACCTGTCTTGCCCACCTTTACTACATACGCCAAGAACAGGGGAGTGACTGTACCTCTACCTTGCCATCTCGGAAGTAGCGGTAAGTGGGGTCCTGGTTCGAGAAGAACAAGGTACGCAATTTCCTATTTATTACGTTAGCAGAACAATAGGCGAGGCCGAAACTAGATACCCTCATTTAAAAAAATTGGCACTTGCTTTATTGAGTGCCACCAGGAAACTAAAACCCTACTTCCAATGCCATCCCATATGCGTCGTAACGACCTACCCATTGAGAAACATAATGCATAAGCTCGAGCTATCCGGCCGATTGGCCAAGTGGGCTATAGAAGTAAGCGGGTACGATATCGAGTATCAGCCCCGAACTGCTATTAAGTCTCAAGTATTGGCGGATTTCGTCGCCGATTTTGCGTCGTCGCTAATACCCGAGGTTGAAAGAGAATTAATGACCGAATCGGGGACTCCTTTGGGAGTGTGGACCCTGTTCACATACGGCGCCTCGAATGCGAAGGGATCGGGGCTTGGTATTGTGCTAAAGCCCCCAACTGGGAATACGATTCGACAGTCTATCAAGACTATAAAATTAACTAACAACAAAGCAGAGTATGAAGCTATGATTGCAGGTTTAGAACTGGCCAAAAGCCTGGGAGCAGAGATAATCGAAGCCAAGTGCAATTCCCTCCTTGCGGTGAATCAAGCTAACAGAACTTTCGAAGTCAGGGAAGGACGAATGCAGAGGTATTTGGACAAGCTTCAAGTCACGTAGAATAGGTTTAAAGAATGGACCTTGCAACACATACCTCGAGAGCAAAACAGTGAGGCCGATGCCCTCGCCAATTTGGGATCATTGGTCGAAGATGATGAGATCGAGTCCGAGAAGGTCGTACAGCTCTTGAGGTCGGTAGTGGAGGAAGGCCACGCCAAAATCAATTCAACGAGTCTGACCTGGGATTGGAGGAATAAGTATATAGAGTATCTCAGCTTCGGTAAGCTCCCCTCGGACCCAAAAGAATCAATAACATTGCGCATAAAGGCAGCTCAGTTCTGTTTATCCGATGACGGAACCTTATTTAGGAGGACATTCGGTGGACCCCTCGCGATATGTCTGGGACCGGGTGACACCGAATATATTTTATGGGAAATACACGAAGGTACATGCGGGAATTATTCCGGCGTCGAATCCCTGATTCGAAAAATAATCCGAGCCGGCTATTATTGGATCGATATGGAAAAAGACGCAAAGGAATTCATTCGCAAGTGTAACAAGTGCCAAAGACATGCACCAATGATCCATCAGCCCGGGGAGACGTTGCATTCGGTCTTGTCGCCGTGGCCATTCATGAAATGGGGAATGGACATCGTCGGCCCTCTCCCCTACACACCAGGTAAGGCTCAATTCATTCTTTTTATGACTGACTATTTCTCCAAATGGGTTGCAGCGCAGGCATACGAGAAGGTTAGGGAAAAGGAAGTGATCGATTTCATCTGGGATCACATCGTATGTCGATTTGGGATGCCATCTGAGATCGTGTGCGATAATGGGAAGCAATTCATCGGTAGCAAAGTGACGAAGTTCTTCGAAGATAACAAGATCAATAGGATCCTGTCGACGCCCTATCACCCCAGCGGCAATGGACAAGCTAAATCGACCAACAAAACCATAATTCAAAGTCTCAAAAAGAGGTTAACCGACGCAAAGGGGAAGTGGAAAGAGATATTGCCTGAATTCCTATGGGCGTATCGCACAACCGAAAAAACCATCACCGGAGCCACCCCTTTCTCCCTAGTGTACGGTGCTGAAGCTTTGATACCGGTCGAAGTAGGCGAACCGAGTATCAGGTTCCACTATGCAATCGAGGAATCGAATCGCGAGGCTATGAATACCAATTTGAAATTATTGGATGAAAGAAGGGAAGCAACCCTTGTTCGATTGGCCGCCCAAAAGCAAAAGATTGAAAGGTACTACAATAGGAGAACCCATCTTCGACATTTCAACATCGGAGACCTAGTGCTCAGAAAAATCACACCCAATACTCGAGACCCAAACGAAGGGAAGTTAGGGCCGAACTGGGAAGGGCCTTACTCCATCATAAACATCACCGGAAAGGGATCATCCAAGCTTGGAACAATGGACGGCAAGCAGCTGCCGAACAATTGGAACATAAACACTTGAAATGATACTATTGTTGAGGTATGATTTTTCATTCTTCGTTTGTTTGTTTTATGTTACTAACACTTGCAGGTATCAAGTAAAGTAACCTCGAACCGGAGAGCACAGGACATTAGGACTGAAAGCACGCATTGCACTCTTTTTCCCTTCGACCGGTTTTGTCCCAAATTGGATTTTACGGCAAGGTTTTTAATGAGGCAACCAGAAAACGTGCGAACTTAGATTTGAAGATCCGTCACATATCGAAAACAACAATGTTCGGTGCTAAACTTTGATCGACCTTAAATATCAGAAGACTGCTTAGCTACTTCAATTCGGGGGAACTTCTCATAGGTCATTAGGAATCGATGTAAGGGTCAAACGGTCAAAAGAACCGTACCCAAATAGATTGATCTTTCCCCTAAGCAAATTGTACAAGCACTTGAATGCTAATAAAAGTTCTTTGGCATCGATATCATGTCTCCGAGCCCAAGGGACATTTCGATTTTCGTTGTTCGATCAAAAAGTAACATTGCTTAGAGATCCATCCAAAAATCAAATTTAATCGAAGGGGAATAAGACCTACAAAGGCGAACCCCGATTTCTTAAAAGGCCAAGGCCGTATCGAGTTAATGAAACTCAAATGGGAGTAAGACCTGTTAAGGCAAACCCCAATTTCTTAAAAGGCCAAGGCCGTATCAAGTTAATGAAACTCGAAGGTGGAAAACCCCGATTTCTTAAAAGGCCAAGGCCGTATCGAGTTAATGAAACTCGAAGGGAAGTAAGACCTGTTAAGGCAAATCCCGATCTCTTTAAAGGATAAGGCCGTATCGAGTTAAAGAAATTCGAAGGGGAGTAAGACCTATTGAGGTAGACCCCAGACCTTTTCGAGGCAGACCCCAGACCTTTTCGAGGCTAAGGCCCTACTAAATCGATCGAAGAGAAGGAAAGTCTACTAAGGCATATCCTAAAATTGGCTAAGTCTAAACTATGCCTGGAGAATAAGAATTTCACCAAGTTGAACCATCGGTTCTAGTAAAGGGAATCAAAATAAATCAGCAAGGAATGGAAAGAAAAGAAGACTTTTATATATATATATGAACAAAGTATGTTTACAGAAGTGGGGATTTCATTAAAAAAATATAATATATATATATATATATATATGTGTGTGTGTGTGTGTGTGTGTGTGTGTGTGTGTATACAAAAGAGGCGCTTTATTCGGAATTCTCGGAGTCTTCTTCTTCTTCTTCTGGGAAGGCTTGTTTACTGGATTCGGCTTCGATCTTTTTGGCATCGTCGATATCGGTTGATAGATCGAATCCCCAAGCTTGTAATTCCTCAAGGATAGATAGGCGGGTTTGACACTTGGTATACTCGACCAAAATCTTCGATTGATCCTGAGCAGCCTCGGCATCGGCCCTGTATTGGGCCACTAATTCATCGGCCTCAGCCTTGGATGCAGCAACCTCCAATTTAGCCGTTTGCAGCTTGTTGACCAAAATTTCACGATCCGAAGTGAACGCGTCGACTTCGGATTGAAGTACATCAGTGCTCTTAGTTAGAGCCCATTTTCTCTTTTGCCTCCGATAATTGATTTTCCGATGAAACCATTTGAGCTTGGAGGGCCTCCTTTTTCGAAGTCAGCAGATCGGTTCTGGTTCTCCATTCATTTATTTTTGCTTTGGCGTCACTTGTCTCGGATCGGAATCGGTTTATTTGGTCGAGCTGTTGCCCTATCTGATCGATTAAACCAGAATTTTCTCTACGCACAAAGTCTAGTTCGGCCCGAAGGGTCAACATCTCCCCTTCAAGCCGCTCATGACGCGCCATTTCTTCCCTTTGTCGAAGAAAAGCCTCATGATGAAGCACCGAGGCCTACAAGTACAAGAGAAAATATGACAGTTAGTCGAAGTTTGAAATTCAAAATGGCGAACACCAGAAAAGGCTTATCAGAAACTTACCTTATTTAATGCTTGTTGAGCCTCATTGAACAAGCAAGGCACATCCACCTCGTCCATCGCGGCCTGATCTTCTTCTGTTACCAAACACCGAAGATAACTAGCCACCCCCACAGGCGCAGAAAGGGCCCTAGCATCTTCGGGAATGGCAAACTTTATTATCCGCTTCCGATCAGGATCTAAACTCGGAGCAGGAAATCTATCGACCAGCTTTGGACCGAAAGATGCCTTGCTCGTTCCGGTGGAGGGACTCTTCCTCGGCACTTCAAGCCCAAAAGTATCCGCCGATTCCACGCCGTCGAAGAAAACCTTGGAAAGGTCCTTCCGGTATAGGGCCTTTGCTCGGGGCGTGTCCTTTTGCGGCTCGGGCCTCGTTAAAAGTTGACTCCGAGAAAGAAGGGGAGTCCATTGTTTCTATGGGGCCCGAGATTCCCTGGGTCGCCTCTCTCGCATTCGCGGAAGCCCCAGTTCTTGCCCCCATCTCAGGGCCCTCTCCTCCATGAGGATATGTTTCATCGGCCCTCTGCTCGGGGACTGCCCGAGATGGCTCGCTGCCCAAAAGTTCGAGGTCTTCGTCTTCCTCGGACTCGTCTACCAATCGATAAGCTAAGTCTGAGATCTTGGGCTTGCGAGCTATCCTTTTCCTCGGCCTCTTCCTCTCGGGCCCAGAAGAACTGGAGACTTCTTTCCTCTTTATCTTCTTCTCCTGCTCTGAGGCAGGGGGATGGCAGGGAATCTCTCTACCAGGGGATGCTGGCCTCAATTCAACGTCCTTCGATAGACCTGCAAATGAAGAACGAAGTAAGTTATAGGTCAGCAGCATTATCGATAACACAAAACGTAAAATATAAACATTATCGATCTTACCATGATATTTGGCCTCCCATTGGCCCTTCGATATTTCATGCCAGGTGCACTCGGATAGGTCCTTTGAGACACCACCTTCTCGACCCATTCTTTCAAATGCTTAATCGCAGCCGGCATTCGAGAAACAACTACACCATGTGAAATCTGTTAGTGAGATAACAAAGGAAAAACACTGGAAAAATTGAAATAGAAAGATAGCACTTACGGTTCATGTTCCAATTTTCAGGGAACGACATGTCTTCCGCAGGAATCAGGTCCGATGTCTTTATTCGAACAAATCGGCTCATCCAGCCTCGGTCCCTATTCTCGTCGATGCTCGAGAAGGGGGCTTTGCTTGCCCGGCGAGCGAGTTTTATTAGTCCCCCTCGGAAGATTCGGGGACTGTATAGCCGCAGGAGGTGATCAAGAGGGAAGGGGTGCCCTTCAATATTACTCACAAAAAAGCAGAAGAGAATGACTATTCTCCAAATAGAGAGATGAATCTGACCCAGCATTACATCGCACCTTTTGCAAAATTCGACGATGATGGGGTCCAAAGGGCCCAACGTGAAGGGGTAAGTGTAAACACTCAAGTAGCCCTCCACGTGGGTGGTGATTGCCTCTTCTGGTGAAGAAACCACCATGTCCTTACCAACCCAGTTGCAATCTTGCTTCACCCTATCGATGATTTTGTTCGTAATCGAACAAATGTATCTAGTGACCGGCTCACCCCGGCCCGGTACAGAAGAAGCCTTCTCTACCTTAAAATCGGAACCGGTTGAACATCCGACCGGTATGAATGCTTTTAGGGGGGGCTCGGTCGTAGTTTCCTCTACAACGACAGGTTCAGTTTCTTCAGCGGGTTGAGAAGAAGAGGGGTTTTGTTTCTGGGGAACAGATTTGGATGTCTTTACCATTGGAAACAAAGAGTTAAAGAAGCAAGTAGATGCAGAAGTGAGACAAGAACAAAGGAGAAGGCCACTTGTGAACAAACTTAGAGAACCTGAAGAATATAATGCTCAGATAACGCAAACTTTGAAATTGAAGGAAAAGAGGGCTATTTATACCCTCTTAAAGAAGGCGGTTCGGGTCCCAAAATGAGGAAACATTAATTAGCGTTTGCAGGCGTTGCAGAGTTTTGTCTTCAGTTGGACTGTGAAGGGACGTTTTTGATACTTGCCACGTGCTTTATCATGCTACTGTCATTTATCAATATGACGTTTTGCTTCTTTTGATGTAATACCCCGAATTCCGTGTCGCGCACCATAAGTATGTCTCCATTTGACCTAATCTTAAAAGTGGCGGCTCATATCGTTTTTCATCATTACTCTCCAAAAAATGAGGGGACTATCTGTATGGGGTCAAATTCGATCGCTTGCATAGGAAATATCGGTTTCGAATTCGTACGACCGACGTCGATTGAAATTACTGCTCGATAGGTGAAGGTCGTGACCGGATGTCATCGGAACGAAGCTCGAAGCCAAGGTGTCCGAGACTAGATCGTTGAGATCGGTTGAAGTAAAACGCCCTAGGGTAAAATTATCAGATTTGCGTAATAGAAGGACAAGAAATCCCGTGATACGTAAATATTTCGGCGGGAATCACGGCAGAAATCAGCAAAGACGTTGAAATCATTAATTATAGGGATATTTTACCTTGTAGATAGGTTTTTTTCCTTGTATAAGACTCATTCCCCTCCCTATTTAAAGGGGCATCATAGTTGCAAAAGGCACAACACAATCAACGATCAATGTACAAAGCACAGTCTGTTCTAATTGTTTTCTTTATCAATTTGCTTCATATTTGTCTATCTTAGAGAATTTTACCACAGTGAAGCTATTCTACATTAGTGGTTTGTATTCTTTCTCAATTTACTTATTGAATTCAGTCTTTATTTTCATTCATCCTTTAGTTGTATCAAACCAAATCACGTGTCCTTAAAACCACGTAGAAATTTAATTGTTATCCGAAGCCAAAGGTAAACAACATCCAAAAGCCTAATTATTTTTATTATACTTCATTGCATAATTACTTTAAGAATAAAAAGTAATAATTGCTTATAGGAGATATGATATTTGAAATTTTTGAAAACCACCTTAAAATTTAATTCAAAAGGGTCTTTTTTTTATTTCAGGCAAGAGATGAATGAGGAATTATTTATTTCCTCATATCAAAATTTTGGGGCAACTAATGAAATTTACACACTTATATACACAAATGTTATTGGATACTTTAGGTAATTTTTTTTTTTAACTTTTTGAGGAAATTAAAAAAGTAATAATCCCAAATTATTGAAGATCATGTTTACGTTTTAAAAATGAAATTATTAGACCTTAAATGTGTAAGAATGACATGAAAATAGAATAAATATTTTACATAAAATTGAATAGTTGAATTAAAATTTCATTATTTGCGATAACACAAGTTATAAAATGGATCAAGACAATCTGAAGCTCTAAAATAAAATATTCCATGAACAAAAATGATTTTGAAAGTCAAAATAAAATACTAAAGGAGAAAAGGAGAGATATGAAATTTTAATTCTATATAATATTATTGCTTAATTTTTTAATTGTTCAAAAATTGTTATAATTCTTAAAAAGTAAGGGTCATTTTTGACACTTTAAAGACGTAGCTTGTTTCTAGCCGTTGATTTAAGATCAACGAAATTTATTATCCCATTTAAAAGGCGAAGGAAGTATTCCAAACCTAAAAGGTTAAGAACTTTACTTATATATTCTCCAGCTAAAGAGTAAAACTAAAAAGTATTTTTCTTTGTCCCGATGTACTTGGTTTTATCACATATACATTAACAGCGTAAATAATTTTTCAACGTATATTAACTGGTTATAACATGTTTAATTTCGTACTTCAGTTTTTTTAATTACCAAATTAGAATTAGTCAGAAGATAATGCACATAGCTTAATTAAACTCAATTTGCTTTTGGAATTTGGGTACCCTTGAGATCGGTTAAAAATTAAATGTGTCTCTTCGATTCATCAAAAGCTCTTTAAAGTTGAACGATTAGTACCAGAATTTAAAGCAAAAGAGAAAGCACAGCTTATGCAGAAACCGCTTTCAATCCCCTTCAAGTTGTTGCATGTTTTAGTGGTCTAAAGAATATTGTAGGTAGAAAAGCCTATTCTAATCAAGAGGAAAGAAAATAAAAATAGAAAGGCATATTCTAGAATTATGACTTCTGTTCGCCGCGTTAAACTATGACTTTCATGACTTGCGCATCTTTCACTTCAAAATAAAATAACTCCAAGGAGTCTTTTATATATATATATATATATATATATATATATATATATATATATATATATATATATATATATATATATATATTTATAACATTTATTATTCACACGGTTTGTCTCAAATGTTCAAATAGAACCTTC
This sequence comes from Nicotiana obtusifolia, assembly GCA_002018475.1. NCBI lineage: Eukaryota > Viridiplantae > Streptophyta > Magnoliopsida > Solanales > Solanaceae > Nicotiana > Nicotiana obtusifolia. The sequence goes on along the minus strand of MCJB01018418.1, from coordinate 15,323 downwards.
TGAAACCATTTTACAGTTTGCCCTTATAGGATTGCATATAGGTGCTTGTAACATTTAGCGGAAGACAATAATAATTTTAAGATATCTTTTTGTGTTTAAAATTTATTTACATGTCAAAGATCGGATCTAAGACGTACTTTGTGAAGAGAGTCTCGTTTCATATTTTCTTCGATAGTGCGAAGACTCTACGCGTAACCACACCGAGACCGATCCTTGCTATCAACTCTTTGATCAATGAAACCCGCGAATAAAATTAAAAAAAAAAAAATATGCTGAAATTTTTCTCAAAAACTTCGAAGCAATAGTAATAAAACGAAAACGATTTTCCTCGTCAGAATTATTTCTCTCGACTGTACGACACTTCTTCTGAATCAAAAAAACCCTTGGCCGAGATATATAGGTGATATATATATAGCCAATCACCAAATCTTTCCCAAATCAATTGCGGAAAACTAAAGGCGGTGGATTAATAGTCTAGTTCTAAACTAAAATTTTTCATAATTTGCTATTGAAAAATCCAAATCCCATTCACAATGGGACTTAGTGGCCGAAGAGTCCTTTTGGACTTACGTAAATCCATCTTTGGATTTGATTTATGACTCTTCCATTAATATTATATACATATCTTATATATATAAATATTAATAATGAGTATCAAATATATATCACATATACATTTCAATCAAGAGATATAATTTATTCTATTCCAAATAGAAAAGTTCAATGTATTCACAATATTTATTATATTCCCTGTGCTGGCAAAAAGTACAATAATATTTCATTTGGACTAATAACTTATTTATTTGACTAACTAAATTTTTTAACTTAATTGTCAAATAACAAGTTAATAAATTTCTTTAGCAAAGATCAGAACACTCGTTAGTGTGTGACCCCATAGTTTCAATACTAAACTGGTGCTAAATTGACCACATCAATATACTAATCAAGGGTGGCGTCTAGTAATACTCCTTAACGACCGGATAGCATGAAGTATACAATTTACTCTCAAGAATCCGTAGAAGAATAAAGTAGTATTTTCTTCTGCCCTTATAGCTCTGAGTCACCTTACGATAAGGTTCAACTGTCAAATCCTAGTAGGCGACCAACTATGTGTTCATGTCAAATATAATCGACCATTGAATGACCTAAGAAACTCTTTTCTTCTTTCATTCAATTGCCCCCGCCAAGGTCTTAATTTGGTCATTTATAATTCATGACAACATGGAGCTTAAACTCATTACCAAGAGTCGACAAATTTCATCTTGATCAGTCACTAATTGTACAAGTATCTAATCTTACCCAATATCCTTTCAATTATCGCCCTAGGGCCATAGGTTTCTAGTATCAAAGCACAATAAATAACTTGTCAATTACTATGACGATCTTAGATCAAAGGAAACTCTTACATCACATTCTTCATGAGAATATCATATTGACAGTTCATGGTAATTCTAGCCATTAGGAATTATCCAATGAGTTGGTTCAATGATCATATCTCTATATGCATCATCTATCTATGTGATTTAGTTAATGAGATCAACTAATCTTTATCCCATAAAGACAATCACATAAATATTGATCTAACCTGATTACCAATGTCCAAATTAATAATCCTACGATCAAGAAAAAATTTAGATTAAATTATAAGAAACTTTACTCTCATTATCATGATCTCCATCATGATGTCAAGTCTCAAAATTTAATCAAGGACCTTATCAGATTAATCAAGCAATTAATAATAACTATGATACAAGAATATTAAATATCATATATTTTTATATCAAATAACATTCACAAAAGTATGTTCAAATCATCTATCATGAGAATGGATCTAGGGCATATCTACTATATCCCTAACAATCTCCCACTTGCACTAGAGCCAATCTCTCTTGTACTTCATCCCCAATTTCTAGTTGTGCCTGTCAAAGTCCTTTGCACCAAGAGCTTTAGTGAATGGGTCTGCAGCATTTTCCTTTCCATCAACCTTTTGAATCTCGAGTCTCCATGTTCAATGATCTCTCTTATCAAGTGATACATTCGCAGAACGTGTTTGGATTTTTGGTGTGATCTTGGTTCTTTTGCTTGAGTAATTGCTCCAGTGTTGTCACACAACAATGAAACTGCACCTTCTATTGAAGGAACCACACCAAGTTCAGTTAAGAACTTCTTCATCCATACAACTTCCTGAGCAGCTTCACTAGCTGCTATATATTTTGCTTCTATCACTGAATTAGCTACTGTAGCTTGTTTGGAAGTTTTCCAACTCACATCACCACCATCTAAGGTGATTATATAACCAAAAATAGATTTACTATCATCCCTGAAGAGAAACTTGCATCAGTATAACCTTCAAGTTTCAACTCAGAATCTCCATAAATGAGGAATTGGTCTTTAGTCCTTCTTAAGTACTTAAGAATGGTCTTCACCACCTTCCAATGTTCCTCACCAGGATTTGCCTGATATCGGCTAGTCACTCCTAGTGCATAAGTCACATCAGGACGTGTACATGTCATGGTATACATGATAGCTCCCATTGCACTAGCGTATAGGATCCTACTCGTGTGTTCTCTCTCTTCAGGTGTTTTAGGACAATCCTCTCTACTGAGAGTAATTTCAGTGCCTATCGGTAGATAGCCTCTTTTGGAATTATCCATGTTATACCTCTTTAAGATGGTATCAATGTACAAACACTGGGAAAGTCCAAGTAGCTTCCTCGATCTATCTCTACAGATCTTTATTCCTAATATATAAGCTGCTTCTCCTAAGTCTTTCATGGAGAACTGTTCAGATAGCCAAATAATGATACTTTGCAATGCTGGTATGTCATTCTCTATGAGCAATATATCATCAACATACAACACTAAGAATATAATTGTGCTCCCACTAACCTTTTCGTACACACAAGGTTCTTCTTCGCATCTAACAAAATTGAACTTTTTAATTGTCTTGTTAAAGCGAATATTCTAACTTCGAGAAGCTTGCTTTAGTCCATAAATGGATCTTTATAGCTTGCATATTTTATTATGATTAGAAGAAGATGTAAAACCTTCAAGTTGTGTCATGTACACATCCTTTTCTAGCTCACTATTAATGAAAGCTATTTTCGCATCTATTTGCTATATTTCATAATCATAGTATGCATATAGCAAGCAAAATCTGAATTGATTTGAGCATTTCCACGGGAGAGAAAGTCTCGTCATAGTCGACTCCTTCTTTCTGATGATATCCCTTGGCAACAAGACGGGCTTTGTAGGTCTCCACCTTTCCGTCTGCTCCAATCTTTTTCCTAAAAATCCATTTACAACCTACAGATTTTATATCCTTTGAAGGTTTAACTAAAGTCCATACTTTATTTTTCTTCATTGATTCCATTTCGGATTCCATGGCCTTTTGCCATTTCTCATAATCAGAACTTTGTATAGCCTCTTCATAGGTCTTAGGGCCATCATCATTATGATCAACCTCATTTGATACATCATCTTGTACCATTAGATTTAATCCTGTTGGTACATGACGTTCTTGTGTAGACCTTCTAAGAGGCGCTTGTACAACTTGTTCACCTTGTGCTGGATTTGATTGTTGTTCAATTTGGTTTGAAATTGGTTCATTAACCTGTTCTTGAACTACATTTAGTTCTTGAACTTCAACCGTTGAAGATGGTAACTTTCTTGTCAACTTCAAAACATCCAATAAAGGTTCTTCAACTTGTGTCTCATGATCTTGATTTTGTGTTGATTCATTAGTTTCTTGAACTTCATTAAGTTCTATTTCTCCACTATAATTTCCTTTCAAAAGAAATTCCCTTTCCAAAAAGGTTGCTCCTCTAGCCACAAACACTTTATGGTCAGAAGGGTGATGAAAATAATATCCCATTGTTTCTTTGGGATACCCAATGAACCTACACTTATCAGATCTTGAGTCAAGTTTATCAGACTGCAATCTCTTAACATAAGCTGGACAACCCCAAACTTTAATATGTTTAAGGTTAGGCTTACATCCTTTTCATATCTCATATGGTATTGTAGAGATTGACTTAGTGGGAACTTTATTAAGTAAGTATGTTGTTGCTTCCAAAGCATATCCCCATAAAGTTATTGGAAGATCAGTGAACCATATCATAGATGTCACCATATCTAATAAGGTTCGATTTCTCCTTTCGGACACACCATTGTGTTGTGGTGTTCCAGGTGATGTCCACCATGAGAGAATCCCATTCTCTTTGAGATACCTAGTAAAATCTTCACTAAGATATTCTCCACCTCTATCAGACCTTAGTATTTTTATACTTTTACCAGTCTCTTTCTCAACTTCGCTACGGAACCTTTTGAACATTTCAAAAGATTCAGATTTGTGTTTCATAGGATACACAAATCCATATCTTGACATATCATCAGTGAAGGTGATGAAGTAAGAATATCCACCTCTAGCTTGAATTTTTATGTCCCCACAAACATCTGTATGAATTAGTTCCAATGATTCAGAAGCTCTTTCTCCACTTTCAGTAAATGGAGATTTGGTCATTTTTCCTTTGAGAAAAGATTCACATGATTCAAAATCATACTTGTCAAGGTACCATTCATTGTATAACTTGTTAATTCTTTTCTCTCCAATATGATCAAGCCTACAATTCCAAAGGTATGTATGATTTACTTGATCATCTCTTTTCCTCTTAAGACTTGAAACATGCATAATCGAATTGGCATTCACATTAGGTAAGACATAAATATCATGTTGGAGAAAGCCATTCACATATAAAATAATCACCATAGTAAATAGAGCAAATACCATTGCCTATAATAATGCGAAGACCACGTTTGTCTAACATCGAAGCTGAAATTATGTTCTAAACAAATTTTGGAACGTAATAACAATCATCCAACATAAGTACTTTGTCCGTAGGCATTATTAAAGAAATTGATCCTACTGTTACGGTCGTAACTTTTGCACCATTTTCAACTTGTAGATTAACTTCTCCTTTCTTCAACCTTCTGCTTATCTGGAACCCCTGCAACATATTGCAGATGTTATAACCACTGCCAATATCTAATACCCACAATGAAGAATCAGTAGTAGTTAAAGAAACCTTCAAAATATTTTTCATGAAAGTCTTACCTTGTTTCTTGTCCTTTAGAGTTGTAAGATACTCCTTGCAGTTTCTCTTCCAATGTCCTATTTTCTTACGATAGAAACATTCAGTATCAGATTGGTCAGCTTTGCCTTCTTTGCTTTTGGGTTTGGCCACACCACCCTTAGGCGCAGTAGGCTTTTTTTTTTGGGTTTACTTTTACCCTTACCTTTCTTCTTAGAAGAGTTTCCAACCAACATGACAGTTCCTTTCTTCTTCTCAGATGCAAGTTGATTCTCATAATAAATCAGCAAGTTAAGAATCTCATAAAGATCACAATCCATTTTATGCATATTGAAATTAATAAAAAATTGTGAAAAAGATTCTGATAATGACTGCAAGATCAAATCTTGAGAAAGCTCTTTACCCAGTTTGCACCCTAACTTCTTAAGTTCTTCAATAAGATCAATCATATGATTGACATAGGGTCCAACTGGAGTGTTTTCAGTCAATTTGGATCCAAATAAAGCGTTAGATAGCTGGTATCTAGCTATCCTGCTTTGTGTACCAAACATCTTCTTAAGATGTTCAATGATTGCAGTGGATCCATATCCTGATGTTTCCTCTGTAGTTCAGAACTCATAGAAGCGAGAACGATGCATTTGGTAGTAAGACATTCTTCCAAGCATTTCTGATAAATCTTCGTAGCATCATCATCATCCTCATCTGGGACTTCCTTGGCAGACTTATCAATCACATAAATAAGCTTTTCATGCATGAGAAGAATTCTCAAATTTCTGTACCAATCATCAAAGTTTGGTCCTACCAACTTGTTGGTCTCAAGTATTCTACGCAGTGATATAGCAGACATATTGAGAAATCTAAAATTAGAAAAGAAAAGACAATAATATAAGAACACATTGACACATATCATAAAAGACATGGACTTTTATCTAAATGATATTTTCACTAATTATTTTAAACTATTTACCCTCATAATAGTTTAAGAAATCTTTATTTCTATTAGTAGAGTAAAGAAATCCTTTAACAATATGTATGAGCCCCTTCAAAGTCAAGTCGTTCCCCTCATATATTTTAAAGGTAGGTACTCTTACCAATTGTATCCCCATACAATTTTCTTAAATAGCTCTATGTCAAATAGTCTCCTGGTAGTCAGGTCGATCCTATTGGCATAGTTGAGTTCAACCATCATGAAAGCAAAGAACTTATTAAATTTTATACTCCCCCGGGTAGTCCAGGCGTCTAAGTGTAAAATTAAATAATTCTTCAAATCCATGCATCTAATGCAATAAATAAATTTAACATATTCTCAAACTATAGGTCTCCTGGTTGTCAGGCCGCTCCTTATAAACAAGAAGTAAATAAAATTATTCATTTTAATGGATAGCTTTACAATAAAATATCTTATATTTTATTATTTAAGAATTCAAATTTAGTAAGAGGAAATTGTTATTAAAACAACTTTTAATAACATGAAGATCAAATCTTTTATAACATGTGAATTTAGTTCAAGTTGTCTACATGCATAGTCCTAAATTAATTTACATCACATGTAACAAATAATTCAAAATTATGTAACGAATGAGCACATGACATAAAAATAAAATTCAATATTCTTCTAATATGTTTACTTTTATATTACATAAAAATAATTCATGCCAGAATACTATTATAATTAACATCTCATGAACTAATAACAATTAAAATAACAGTATAATCCAATAACTTATTATAGATTACCATCGTTTCTAATACAAAATTTTAAATTTAAGTTACGAATTATCTCAATAGTTTAACTTATATGTATACATATTTATTCACAGTAAAATAATATCAATCTAATATGCATTCAAACAATTTAACTATTACATAAGAAACATGTATTATGATTTGAACTCTTCAAATATAATCTTAAAATATTTTATAAATAAATTGTAGACACAATAAACCACGGCTCTGATACCACTATAGGATTGCATATAGATGTTCGTAACACGCAGTGGAAGACAATAACAATCCTACGAAGATCTTTTCATGTTTAAAATTTATTTACATGTCAAAAATCGGATCTAAAAAAGAAGTACCTTATGAAGAGAGACTTATTTCAAAATTTTCTTCGATAGTGCGAAGACTATATGTGTATCACACCGAGATCGATCCTTGCTATCAACTCTTTGATCAATGAAATCCGCGAGTAAATTGAATAAAAAATTTGTGCTGCAATTTTTCTCAAAAACTTCAAAACAATAGTAATAAGACAAGAAAATGATTTTCCTCGTTAGAATTATTTCTCTCGACTGTACAACACTTCTTCTGAATAAAAAAAAACCTTGGCCACGATATATAGGTGATATATATATAGCCAATCACCAAATCTTTTCCAAGTCAATTAAGAAAAACTAAAGGCGGTGGATTAGTAGTCTAGTTCTAAACTGAAAATTTCCATAATTTCCTACTGAAAAATTCAAATCCCATTCACAATGGAAATTAGTGGCTGACGAGTCCTATGGACTTACGTAAATCCAACTTTGGATTTGATTTATAACTCTTCCATTAATATTATATACATATCTTATATATACAAATATTAATTATGAGTATCAAATATATATCACATATATATTTCAGTCAAGAGATATAATTTATTCTATTCCAAATAGAAAACTGTAATTTATTCACAATATTAATTATATTCCCTGTGTAGCAAAGAGTACAATAATATTTCATTTGGACTAATAACTTATTTATTTGACTAACTAAATTTTTTAACTCAATTGTAAAAATAATAAGTTAATAAATACTTTAGCAAAGATCAGAACACTCGTTAGTGTGCAACCCCATAGGTTCAATACTAACTCGGTGGTAAATTGACCACATCAATATACTAATTAAGGGTGGCGTCTAACAATACTCCTTAATGACCGGATAGCATGGAGTATACAATTTACTCTCAAGAACCCGTAGAAGAATAAAGTAGTATTTCCTTCTGCCCTTATAGCTCTGAGTCAACCTAGGATATGGTTCAACTGTCAAATCCTAATAGGCGACCAACTATGTGTTCATGTCAAATATAATCGATCATTGAATGACCTAAGAAACTCTTTTCTTCTTTCATTCAATTGTCCTGGCCAAGGTCTTAGTTTGGTCGTTTATAATTCATGACAACTTGGAGCTTAAACTCATTACCAAGAGTCGACAAATTCCATCTTGATCAACCACTAATTCTACAAGTATTTAATCTTACCCAATATCCTTTCAACTATCGCCCTAGGGCCATAGGTGTCTAGTATCAAAGCATAATAAATAACTTATCAATTACTATGACGATCTTAGGTCAAAGGAAACTCTTACATCACATTCTTCAAGAGAATCCTATTGACAATTTATGGTAATTCTAACCATTAGGAATTATCCAATGAGTCAATTCAAAGATCATATCTCTATATGCATCATCTATCTATGTGATTTAGTTAAGGAGATCAACTAATCTTTATCCCATAAAGACAATCACATTAATATTGATCTAACCGGATTACTAATGTCCAAATTAATAATCCTACGATCATGAACAATTTAGATTAAATTATAAAGAAACTTTTCTCTCATTATCATGATCTCCATCATGATGTCAAGTCTCAAAATATAATCAAGGACCTTATCAGATTAATCAAGCAATTAATAATAACTATGATACAAGAATATTAAATGCCATATATTTTATATCAAATAACATTCACAAAAATATATTCAAATCATCTAATATGAGAATGAATTTAAGGCATATCTACTATATCCCTGACAGCTCTCACATTAAGATTCCTTCTCGGCATTAAAAAAGGAGGACTCGAACATACACTATACTCTTTTTTAAACGCTTTTTTTATTGACTTACTGTTATAAAAATAGGTAGAAAGTTTACAGTTGCAACAAATAGCTAGGCAGAAAGTTTTCTCGACAAGACCAGTCTTTTGGGAAAAATTAGAACACCATAAAAGAAAAATCTTTATATAAGCAAACACCAACTGCTTGAAATTAAGGTTCTGTTTTGTTGAAATAGAAAGATAGAGATTAGGTTCTCTAGAGATAAATGTTTATACGTTATTTACTGACATACAAATTAGACTAATATTTCACACTAGACAAAATAGGTTTTTAATTTTTTTTAAGTTTTAGAATGATCATTTAATTATTTTCTTAATATTTAAGATTTCGAAATCGACTAAATTTTGTGTATTAAATTATTACTTAATTTGAATTATGTAATATAATAGATTTTGTTTCATTGGCAAAGGACTTCCAGTATCGAAATTTCCTTTTGAACCTATTTTTTTCTTCTTTTCCTCAACTCTATGCGTTTACAGTTTATTTACTAAATTTATCCTTCATTCCTTTGCTATTTATTTGAGCTTCTTTTTGGTCTATATTAATCACGATTGGTTGCAAATAAATCTGCTATCATAATTTCGGTATCATTTTTCTGTTATAGATCTCTGACGTGTACAGAACATTAGTTTTTTAGCTAAAGAAGATGTCCATGGCGACTTATTTTCAAATCTTATTAGAGAGGATGAAGTGCAGGACCACGAACATTAGTTTTTATGGTAAAAAACATATGTATATCGCCTCCATTAAGAATTTGACGAGCGCAAAACATAACACAAAATTATTGTTCGCTAGTTAAAAATATTATAGTAAATTATCGTCTTTACAAAGAATGGCTTTAAACAGAGTTCGCATAATCTTTAATTAATTACTATCCAAAAAAATTAACACTTGATTTGAATTATTATCAACTACAATATATTAACTACTAAAATTTAAGCAATTATCAATTGACCACAAAAGACGAGAGTTTAGCAACACAAAAATATTAGTGAGAGAAATAGGGTAAATGACTAGACAAGGGCAAGAGAATTGATTTACGATCCAATTCTTAAATTAGTTCACTCTATAATACTGATGATTCTCACGAATTCACTAGATAATTAGATTACACTTGAAGTTAAAGTTCCTCTTTCGATTAAACTTTAATTTCTAGAAATAATCTAATTGAATCCCGGTGAATACTTGCTATGATTATAATGATGGTTCAGTCTAAAGGGTAACTTCTCACGAATATTACCCTATTTTCTAGTTCGATTAATAATTCAAGTGGCTCTTTCGATTACCTAGTTGAATCACGAATTTATGAGATATTAATGATCGATCATGGATCTGTAATGCTGAAGCACATGAATTAGATCCATTCCTTCGAAGTCACGTGATTACCCATGTTATATTGGACCGTGTGTGTGTGCAGTTTGAAGATGGGAGTATTGGGGCACTGGGAGTACCAGGTGTTCTAAGTCTGAGTATTTATCATAAAATTTAGACTCATGTATAAATATTCACGCATATTCTCTACATATGCACATTCATGCATTTTACATGTGTATGAGACTTGTCATGGACTGTTGAACACTTGAAGGATATCAAATTGATGTAAATATTGAGTCTTCATCATTAGTAGATATTTTAGATTCACGTGGGAGTATTCCTATGGGATTTAATGTGAAATTAGGTCTTTATCATGCATAGACACTATACATTTATGTAGAAGTACTCAAGTCAATGCTACTTGGTGCATATATCTTTTGTGTGTATTTTCTTTGTATGCAGATTTGGTGCATTTACATTTGCGTTTGAACTAGTTTTTTTCTTTTTCTTTTTCTTTTTAAAAGAATGCTTATTACCTTTATCTTTGATTGTGTAACTTGTTATTGGCATTTGCTGTTCGTTGGCTATTTCTATTATTATATATGCCTATGAGCTGCACATGCTATTTAAATGAATATTTTTGGACTAAACCTCGTCACTACTGCGTTGAGGTTACTGTTGATACTTACTGAGTACATGAGATGATTTATACTTAAACTAAACTTCTTCACCTTAAGTGCAAATTTTAGAGTTAAGCGATTGCTGAGTTCGAGAATGAGTATTGAAGACATCAACATTTCTGTTATTAGCTGCCATTTATTTATGGTAACTTAATTAGGATCTTGTATTTCTGTTTATGTATATTCAAACAGATGATGTACATATTTCATGTCATCATTGTATTCCTATTCTTAGTCACTCATGACTTGTACCACCAGTTCTTAGGATAATTTTTGTTAAATTTTGTATTCTTATTTTATTATTTAATTGGTGATCCCCAATTTGAGTTATATTTATATCGAATGGCTTGCCTAACGAGTTGAGTTAGGTACCACTACAATCCCATTGAAATTTGAGCCATGAAAAACAATTAACAATTAGTTATGGTGCTTAAATTTAAAATTATTAATCATAAAACTCTGCAATTAAAAAAATGGTAACCTAATTGAAAGTGGAGGTTACCCTATTTTTAAGATGAATTTGCCAGCAAAAGACAACTCAGAAAAAATAAACTACAATTTGGTAAAGAATATCAACAAAAGCTTTTTCTAAAGGTAAATATTGCGCGGTTGTTACAGTTTGATTATTATCACGGTTAAATATTTACTTCTATGAATTTGTAGATGATCGTTTCAGTTTTTAGATGAACTTTTTAGATAAATTATTGATTTAAAACGAAGAATCAAAGTATCGAAAAATTCTTACTATAATCACTTACGAATAGTTTTCAATCGGGTGATTCACATTGAAAGAAGGTTTAGATTTAGAAATTTTTAGTAGTTGGTGTTAACAGAAATACAGAATAGAACAAGAAATTATTAGGAAAAAAGTACACCTTGCGTGTACTTGTGTTAGATTTTAACTCATTTTTTTACTTTTTTTTACCCGAAATAGTCATTACCGCATATAGTACGTAAAAATTCTTTCACCTATTAAACTAAATCAAAATACCCAGGTGACTGATGTTTCTAGCTTTCGACACACCCAATTCTCTTTCTAGCTGATTCTCGTCCCTTTCTCTAATAAGCAACCACGGTAGCTTTATTTATCCGAAGTCCATCCATGCAAATAGATATTCACATTCAGAAGATATGAATAAAAACTTCATATCCTTCTTACATACCAAGAAGAAAATAAATAAAGAAAGAAGTTAAAAAAATCCACATATTCGGGAAAAAAGGTTAGCAGGAGCCCTGTAATGATCCGATAGGTCGTTTTGAGTACTATCCTTTTTTTTTTTTGGGTTCGGAGACTTCTTATAGCTTGACTTGATGATCGATGACTTGCGTGTGTGGTCCGTAACTTATGTGAAATTTTAAAGAAAATATAATTTTGGCTTTAAATATGACTAGAGTTGACCACGGTCTACGTTTTTGGTAAACGATCTCGGATTGGTACTTTGATAATTTTGGTAGTTTCTTATGATATTTGTGGACTTGTATGCATGTTTAATTAGGGTCCCGGGTGACCCGAGGTCGTTTCGGCGCATTATGTGAAAAGTAAAAAAAAAAAATGAGTTTTGAAGTTCAAAGTCTTGAGTTTTAATGATCGATTCTTGATATTTGATGTTAGTTTGATTATTTGAGCTAGCGAGCAAGTTTGTTATTATACTTGTGTGAATATTTGGATTGGAGCCCGAGGGGCTCGGGTGAGTTTTAGACATGTCGCAGATGATTTTGAGATATTGAGGAAAAATCTGGTGTTGGGAACCTGCAAGTCTCGCATTTGCGAAGACCTGTACGCAAATGCGAGGTTGTCAGGATCATATTTGCGATATGGGTTTAGGGAATGGTACTTCGCTTTTGCGAAGAAATAGCCACATCTGCGATATGGGGGATGCTTTGCATTTGCGCTTGGGCAGTCACATTTGCGACCTAGGGGAACTGGGGCTTCTTCGCATTTGCGATGTTTCTTCTGCATTTGCGGAGGGCACTGGCTTCGCAATTGCGATCAGAATGTCACATTTTGCGATAAGAAAGTGGCTGAGACACTGATCGCATTTGTGATCAATGGTTCACAATTGTAACATCTACAACTGGATAAAATATTGGAATTTCGAGACTTGGCTTATTTTACACCATTTTTGAACCCTAGACTCCATAGAGGCAATTTTTAAAGAGTAGTTTCTTCCCAAATTCATAGGTTAGTAACATTAACTTGTTTTAAATCAATTTCAATTACTTTTTCATGAATTTTATCATCAAATCTATGCATGTCAAAGTAAAAATTAGGGATTTGGATAGAATTTAAAATTTTTATAAAATTGAGATTTCGACCCGAATTGAGGTCAAATTTTGAAATAAATCACATATTCAAGCTT
>MCJB01018417.1:191093-215379 GCA_002018475.1 Nicotiana obtusifolia | reverse complement strand
GTGAACAGTATATACAATCACTTTGGAGCCCAATAGATTTGCACGGAACTTCTCAAAAGCATAAACAATTGCTAACAGTTCCTGCTCCGTTACGGTGTAGTTCATTTGTGCTCCATTCAGCGTCTTGCTCGCATAATATACTGGGTGAAGAATTTTGTTGTGCCTCTGCCCCAACATCACCCCAATAGCTACTCTGCTAGCATCACACATCAACTCAAAAGGTAATGACCAATCTGGTGTAACAATAATGGGAGCAGTGGTCAGTTTCGTTTTTAGCTCTTCAAAGGCAGCAAGGCATTTAGCATCAAAGATAAACTTGGTATCTTTCTCTAAGAGTTTACACATTGGATGTGCAATCTTTGAGAAATCTTTTATGAATCTTCTGTAAAACGCCGCATGCCCCAAAAAGCTACGGACACCTTTCACTGACGTGGGAGGAGGAAGTTTGGAGATGATTTCAATCTTTGCTTTATCCACTTTAATATCATTGCTGGAGATTTTGTGCCCCAAAACAATACCTTCGTCCACCATAAAGTGGCATTTTTCCCAGTTTAACACAAGGTTTGTTTCCTCACATCGTTTCAACACTGCTTTGAGATTTTTCAAACATTGATCAAATGTTTCCCCAACTACCGAGAAATCATCCATAAAGACTTCGAGGAAGTCTTCCACCATATCCGAAAAAATCGACATCATGCACCGTTGGAATGTAGCTGGAGCGTTGCATAAATTGAAGGGCATGCGACTGAAAGCAAAAGTCCCATACGGACAGGTGAAGGTTGTCTTTTCCTGATCCTCCAAAGCAATGTTAATCTAATTGTACCCAGAATATCCGTCGAGGAAGCAATAAAAGGACTTTCCAGCTAGCCGATCAAGCATTTGATCAATAAAAGGCATAGGGAAGTGATCCTTGCACGTGGCACTGTTGAGCTTCCTGTAGTCCATGCATACTCGCCATCCAGTCACGGTTCGTGTTGGAATCAGCTCATTTTTTTCATTAGTTACCACGGTCATACCTCCTTTCTTTGGCACACACTGTACTGGGCTTACCCAGGAGCTATCGACAATTGGGTACACAACTCCTGCATCTAGCCATTTTATGATTTCTTTCTTCACCACTTCTTGCATAGATGGATTCAATCTTCGCTGGTGCTCCACACTTGGTTTTGTGCCATCTTCAAGTTGAATTTTGTGCTCACAAATTCCAGCTGGAATACCTCGGATGTCCGCTATCGTCCATCCGATTGCCTGTCTATGTTCCTTGAGCACTTTCAACAACTGCTCTACCTGCACATCATTCAACAAAGACGACACAATTACCGGTAAAGTATTATTAGAACCAAGAAATTTGTACCTCAAATGCGAAGGGAGTGGCTTGAGCTCTAATTTGGGCGGTTCAATCATGGAAGGCTTTGCTGGAGGTTTTGGCTCGATTCTCCAAATCTAGTGACAGTTTGGGTGGAGTATATGAATACGAACCGCAACCCTCTAATGCATTTACTGATTCCATGAAACCATCCAAATCATCCCCATCAAAATTCACCAATATAGCCGCCAAGGCTTCACCAAAACACTGCTCTTCCATTTTTGTATCCACTGCCTAGTCAACTTCATCAATAATACCGATTAAAGACATGTTTTCATATTCTGCTGGCATTTTCATCCCCTTGCTATCTTGAAACGTGACTTCTTCATTATTGACCCGAAACTTTATTTCATTACGTTCCGAGTCCATGAGAGCTCTTCCCGTATCTAAGAAGGGTCTTCCCAAAATAATGGGGATTTCCTTGTCTATAGCACAATCAAGGATAACAAAATTGGCTGGAATATGAAATTTTCCAACCTTAACAATCACATCGTCTACAATACCCACGGGTCTTTTGATAGACCGATCAGCCATCTGCAATCTCATGCTAGTGGGCCTTGGAATTCCTAGCCCGGCTTGTTTGTAAATGGCCAAAGGCATCAAATTTATACTGGCTCCATTGTCACACAAGGCCTTAGCAAAATCGCGTACTCCAATAGTACACGGAATAGTGAAAGCTCCTGGATCCTCCTTCTTCTGGATTGGGTTTGTTGCTATGATAGAACTTACTCTGTGAGTTACATTTACCACTTCATTCCGGGTAGTCCTTTTTTTTGTAATTAAGTCCTTCAAGTATTTAGCAAATCCCGGCATCTCTTGGAAAGCTTCCAAGAAAGGTATGTTAACTGATAGCTGTTTGAGAATGTCATAGAACTTCTCAAATTTGTTATCTTCAGCTCTCCTTATAAGTCGCTGGGGAAATGGTGGAGGAGGTCTAGGAATTGGTGGAAGAACGATTGGTGTTTCTTCCGCCTTATCCTTTACCTCTTCCTGAATATCCTCGGTGTTCACAACAATTTCTGGATTTTTATCTACCTCAGCAACTTTACTTCTTTCAGCAACACTTCACTACCAATCTCCATTTGAAACTCTGCAGCATCATTTACCTGTACTGTCTTACCACTTCTTGTCGTGACAGCCATGATATAAGCAGTAGGACCACTTCCACTTCCTTTAGGATTTGCAATCGTATCACTAGGAAGTGTCCCCTTTTGCGGTGGATATTCCTCACGAAAGAGATCCCTCATTTGCAATTCCAATTTCTGGATAGCTGCTGTGTGGGAGCCAACCAATTCAGTCATATTTCATTGAGGTGTCTGACTTCTCTTGATTTTGTATTATCCTCTCGAGCATACTTTCCAATTTAGATTCGCTAGATGATCCCTGATTTGAATAATGCCCTTTTGGAGGAACATAAGGATTGGAACTCCTATTTGGAAAATGGTTACTGTTGTTCCACTTACCTTGATTAGGTCCAGCCGGATCACTTCTCCATTGTTGGGGACCTTGCCCTTGCAGGTTTGGTCTCCAATGATTTTGTGTTGCTTGACCCTGGTAGGGCTGCCTTTGATAACCACCATGAGTGTTGTTGACAAAATTAGCGTCTTCAAATTCTTCACCGTGTGTTGGTGACACATCCTCTACTACATTAATTTTTTTCTTCTGGTTCTCAGTGAATAGCTTTGTCAAGACATTCACGTTAGTAGCAAGCTCAGGGATCACTTGGTCTCTTTCTTGGTTTTCTTTGATCAAATTACTCATGGAAGGAGACCCAATTGTAATACCACCTGTATTGTCCTCAGAATGCCAATCTTGATTATGTTTGGCCATTTTGTCCAGAATCTGAGTGACTCTAGCGAATGTCTTGTCCATGAAAGAACCAGCTGCGGCATTTTTCGCTATTGATTGGTTCATAGGGTCCAATCCCATGTAAAACTTTTCCAACAAAATGGAGTCTGGAAAACCATGGTTTGGCGACCTCACCAAATATAACTTGAATCTTTCCCAAGCCTCGTGCAACTGTTCACCCGGCAGTTGTTTGAAGAAAAATATTTTATCCCGGAGCTCTGATTTCTTGCTTTGTGGAAACCACTTCGACAGGAAAGCCCGAACCAACTCAGGCCAAGAATGGATGGAATTCGGCGGAAGATTTTGCAGCCATTTTCTCGCATCTCCAGCTAGTGAGTACTTAAAGCATCTGAGCCGCAATGCATCGTCAGAAACATTATTCTGCTTGTGCGTTGCGCAAACACCCAAGAAGTTCCTAAGGTGCTGTGTCGGATCATCATTAGTAGAATTTCTGAAATATCCCTCAGCTTTTAGCATCAAGATCAGCCCATGTTCTACTTTGAATGTAGCAGCACCTACAGCTGGAGGTACTATAGCATTAGTATCTTCAATGTATTCCTCAATGTCAGCAAACGGATTCTCTTCGTTTGCCACATCCACATCATCTATATGCTCTGCCATACTTTCCTACCTACAACCACCAAAATAAACAACGTGCAATCAAGTGGAATTAGACTTATAGAAAAATATACACTAATCAAAAATTTCAAAACCGTATTCCCCGGCAACGGCGCCAAAATTTGATCCGCTCAAATTACACCTTAACAATAGTGTAAGCGATCGATGTCAAATATAGTAACCCAACTAGGTTGGGGTCGAATCCCACAGGGAATAGGCGTGAAACGAATATCTGATTAACGTAATATTTCACTTAGTCTTAATTCGATCAAGTAACAAAATAAAATAGATTGATGTTGAGTATGTAAAGAAAATTAAACTAATAATTGCAGCTTGAAAATAATAATTGAATAAATTTATGAAGTCGAGATACTAAGGTTATGCTCCCCCTAATGTAGTAGAATGTATTGATATTGATATTAACTTCCGCTCTTGATATGCAATTGGTTCTTAATAGTGTGATATCCAATATTTTCCAATATCTAGATAACGTATCCTCTTATGATTCTCCCGAATACATTAGAGTCGAAATTACGAATACCCAATCGTTTGCCGACTTAAAATCCTCTTATTCCTAAGTGGTTTTGTTAAACAAGGGTTAAAGCCTTGAATTGTCGTTACTTGTTTCTACCAAACCCTATCTCCCTTTTCCAAGGTTCAATAGCGTAAATTGGCACCCGTTAATGTTTGCAACCACTAACGATTTAATTATGAACGAGAAATAAATAAGCATCAAGATTCTTTCGAAATTGGAAGCAATATCAATTAGTCAATAACATTCCACCCATCTAGGGTTCACAACCTCAGTATTAAAATTTAGCTACACATATTGAAAACTAAAGAACAATCAATAAAAGTTGAATTCATCTTACAAAAATATGGATTTCCAAGTTTTGATCACCCAAATATCTCTCTCAAGTTGAAATTAACCAAAAGCACTATTTTGTACTATGAAATCTGACAAGTCCTTCTGCACATAACCCTAGAGAGGCTATTTATAGAGGCCCAAAAACCGAGGCGAACTGGAATAACTGCTGGGCCGACTTAGTCTTCTGCGATCGCATTCCTGTCGCATAACAGGAATGCGGTCTGCAGAAATGGCATCTTGTATCGCAGACTGCACCAGTACTTCTCCTTCCTATCGCATTTCAGAATGCGAACCGCAGATTGATTCTGCGATCGCAGAATGCGATCGCTATTCCCTTCGATTTTTTACCTAAAACTCTGTCTGCATCTGCGATGAGAATGTGATTCGCATTTTCCTTCTGCGATCGCATTGTTGACAATGTTCTTCTTTTAACTTAGGCTTGGGGTTCTGCCTGTCTTTGCGATCATAGTTCCAATTCTGCGACTCGCATAATCACTTTGCGGTCGCAGAATTACTTCTGTTGTATTGTTGACCTATTTTCTTGCCTTTGAACGGCTTTTGGCCTTCTTTTTATGCTTTTGGGTTTCTTTCATCCATGTACTGAAACTACACGAAAACTAAGTAAATATCATGATAATTAGCAAGTGGAACAAGCAGTTTCTAATCAAATAGTATCAATATGTGCCGAGATTTCCCGACACATCACTACCCCTTAGGAATTGGGTTAATTGTGTTATTCTTGTTATGTGAAACTCGTGTACGCAAGGTGACGAGTGGGTACACGGCCTATATGTGGCATTTGAACGGTTTAGATTGTCTAATCTCTTTCCATGCCTTTAATTGAACTGCCATAATATGTGATATCTCTCATTGTTAATCTACTCTTACATGGTATATCTGACGTTGCTAGCACTTATTGTACCTCTCACTTGTTATTTTGGCCTTATGTGCTTTACTTGAAGTTATTGCCTTCCTTATTATCTTGTTACCTCTACATTGTTGAGTCCCTTCCATGACTCCCTGCCTATTTGCTACTTGTCTTAACTGTTTTACTTGCACACCTTAGTTGTCAAGTACTTCACTTGTCCTGTTGTGTTTGGTAATATTTGTTGCACTCTTTTGATTATTATGTGGTTCCTTTATTGCCGTGTACTCATATCCTTTGATTGTAGAAATTCTTGTAAATTGAGTTATTGGATTGTTGTTGTTAATTTAAATTGCTTGCGGATCAGGTTACGCACCGCAACAAGTGAAATAAGGGAGGATTGTGATATTGATAAATGATAATACGGTGGGATGGGGTAGCATGCCGCAACGGGTGGAATAAGGGAGGATTATGTGATATGGTGAAATAAGAGAGGATTGATATTGATACTGTGGCATGGGGTTATGCACCGCAACAGATTTTATACGTTATTCTTGATATTGATATAGTGATATAAGGGAGGATTGTGTTTGCACGGTGGGATCGGGCTGCGTACCGTAATGGATTGTGTATGTTGTATTCGTTGTAGTATTGTGTTAGCTCTCGGTATTTATCATATGAGATTTTGAGGACTGATATTTCTTGGTTTACTTATTTCGAAGATTGAGTTGTTTTTATTAGTTTACTGTTTTGCCGTCAATTTCTGCTTTCCTTTCCTATTATTATTATTTTGGTAAATTTATTTTTAAGATGAATTTACTACGCTGAGTCATTATCTCATACCCTATTGAGTTGTTAATAACATAACGGTTTTAAGTAAAAGAAGTTTTTAACATGCTTATCTTACGTGACACTTAAGTTGGAATCTGTCGTTTCATTCAGTACTTTATTGTTCTTATAGTTGCCACGTTGTACTTTAATTTGTTTCTCAAATTAAACTCCTTACCGTATCTAAGGTTCTTACTTTACTTATCTAATGCTTCGTTTTATTTGAAATGTTATTTCTTTACCCAAATGATTTCTAAAATAAACTCATTTTCTTGTTTGATTCCATACTTTATTTCAAGATTGTTATTATGCTTTATCGTATATAAATAAATCTCTTGAACATTTTAATTAGCATTTGACACGGATACAATGTACATGGTACGTGCGTTTTGCCGTGCGAAAAGTAACTTGGAAAAAATGTGAGCATGAGTGCCGTAGGAGTAAGATTTGGAAGTTGTGACTTATGATTTGAGATTATGAGGAGTGTACCTTGGATAATTCTTGTTGTAAATTGTGCATTAGGAACGATTGGTTGATTGAGTTGTCACCCGTTTCTCTATTACTCGTTTATTTCTTATTGTTATTCGTGCTTTTATTATTTTCACTGTCGATTATAAATTTGTGATCCTCCTGTTGTTGGTCTTACCTTGGCGTTCTTTCCATTGTTAACTTTAAGTTAAATCCTGCACAGGTTTACATGTCCGGTAGGTGTATTGACCTGGCCTCGTCACTACTCTACCGAGGTTAGGCTTAATACTTACTGGGTATCGCAGTGGTGTACTCATCCTACGCTTCTATATATTCTTGTGCAGATCTATGTACTTATGATCGAGTTGGTTTGAGACTTATGTCTGCGCGGCTGGAGACTTCAAGGTGCACCTACATGATGTTCGCAGTCTCCGAAGTCACCTTCTATTGTATTTCATTTCCATTGTTTCCCATTACTCCAGGATAGTGATGTATTGTTATTTCTAATGACTCTTAGCAAAGCTTATGACTTGTTCTACCAGTTTTGGGATGTTGTATCATGTGGAGATTGTTGTCTTATTATAAAAACTTCTGTTTCATGCTTAATAGTTATTTGGTTAAAAATCTATTATTAAATCAGCAAGTGTTAAGCTTACCTAGTCATAGAGACTAGGTGCCATCACGACATCCTATGGAGGGAAATTGGGGTCGTGATAGTTAAAGAGCCAGTTAGTCGACTTGAAAGCGAGGTAACTCTCTTGCCTAACCTTGTAAGAGGGAACTTATCCCCTTAGGTGTATTAATTGGTGTGTGCTACTTGTTGTAGGGAGCTACATACGCACGAGGTGACGAGAGTCCGTATGTAGCTATATTCATGATATATCTAGGTAGACTTAGATTCACAACATGCCTTTAATTCTGCTATTTATACCTATCTTGTGTATTAATTTTCTTGATTATGACTGAGATTGAGGATTTTAATAAAAATACTGACTTAACCTCTTATTTTGGAAAACTTGGGAAATATTAGATAAACTATAGATCCATATCTTCTCGTCTCGCATGTGCTTCCGCGAGCGAGGTAAATTTCTCTACTCTTATGGGATAAGTTCCTTTGCCTCGGCAGTGAATAAATTACTCTTATGGGATCGAGCCGTTTGCCTCGGCAGTATGGTAACACTATTCTTATGGGAGCAGGCCGTTCGCCTCGGCCATACTGAGTTTCCTATGAGATCGAGTTGTTCGCCTCGGTAGCTTCGTGCTTAATATTTGAGACTGGATTTGGTTTGGTAACAGTTGAGTTAGTGCCTTCAAGGCCGATTACGAGATGTTTAGTGATTTGATATAGACTCATGTGTGGAATTACTGTAATTACTTTTACTTGCTTCGTTGCTACTTGTTGTACACTCACCATGTCTACTTTATGTATTTCTATTCTTGTTTGACCTCTAGTAAGTGTCAGCTCGACCCCTCGTTACTACTTCTTCGAGGTTAGACTAGATACTTACTGGGTACGCGTTGTTTTCCGTACTCACGCTACACTTCTGCATTGAATGTGCAGGTACTGAGACAGGTACTACCAGTGGTTACACGAGCGCATACCCGCACTCGTACGAAGACTTAGTGGTGAGCTGCTTGCCTCGCTACGATCTGCAGCACCGGAGTCTCCCTCTACCATGTTTAATATTTTTGTTTATTACCTTTCAGATAGTAGTATTAGTTTTGTATATTCTCTTGATTACTCATGCACTTGTGGCACTATATTTTAGGGGCTTTTAGCATTATGTACTATTGTACTTATCATTACTGTCACTACATTGGATGTATTTCTCACGCAGGTATTTTGTTGAGAAAAGAGTATGTACGGTTGCATGATATCTTACTTAATTTCGTTCTTTTCAAAAGGAAACTTTATTTTAAATGATAAAAAGGGGTAATTAAGTTGTAGGAGTATCGTTTAGCCACCGAGGAAGGGTGGGTGGGAACAACCTAACCCTGAAACTACACGTGCCGGTGTAGGAGTGATTGTAAGGTAAACCCCCGTGTTGATGTGATGAGACTGTTTCCTCTTATATGGGATGAGATTGGTGTGTTGAGGTGTTTTCCCCTAAAATGGGATGAGATTATTGCTAGCAAGAAGTAATGTGATGTCGACCCACACGGCATTGTGGTGAGACGGCTTAGCCGATCAGGCTGAGATCGGACGCCATGCCATGCGCATGGTGGTATTGTGAGTGTATGTCTCGGTGAGACGGCTTAGCCGATCGGACTGAGATCGGACTCCGTGCTAAAACACGATGTTATATCGGTGCTAAAGATATCGCAACTTAAAATACTTAAATTTGCTTTTCCCTAACGTGTCATCTTGTTACCATTTGATCCTCTTATTTATTTCCTATTTCCTTCTCTGTTTATTGTTATTCGCTCTATTGCGAGGGTGCTTAGTTTTACATACTAGTACTATTCCATATGTACTAACGTTTGTTTTGTCGGGGCCGCTGCATCTTTAATGGATGCAGGTGGTTCCACAGCAGGTGGTATTGAACAGTAATAGCTGCACACCCTCTCCTCAGCTGATTTGGTGAGCCCCACATCATTTTGGGGTCCTATATCTTCTATCCTTTGTACATAGCATTTTGAGGTATAGCCTGGACCTTGTTGCCGGCACTGTCATAGTACTCTTTTGTTCCTGTTAGAGGCTCCGTAGACATAGTGTGGGTTGTATCTGTTTTTGGGAAAGTTAAAACTGAAAATGTTGTAATTGTATCATCTGTTCCACTTTAACTATGATTGTACAATGTACTGTTTTGAACATTTGTTAAGGACGTAACTAATGGAAATGAAATGGTGTTGTTCACATGACTTCTTACTGACTAATTAATGAAATGCATTTTTCTCTCTATTTGTGGGCGAGTTGGGTAGATGGCACTGTGCAGGCTTGCTCGACCGGGGTAACTCTGTTGAGCACCGGTCGCGCTCCCGAATCGGGGCATGACAACCGGGGCCTTGTCACCGGTACTTTCATACTACTCTTCTATTACACTTAGAAGCTCTGTAGACATGCTGTGGGTGGTGTTTGATTTGGGGTAATGAACTAGAAATGTTGTAGTTGTCAAACATGTGTTTCCCCTCGTAACTATGAACTTGTAATATTTTGGAAGTTGTAAATGAAGCTCCTATAAGTAATGGAAAAATGATGTGGTACACTTTACTCTTCTCATGTCTATTTCTTGTTACAGATTCGTAAATTGTTCATGGGTAAGGCTGGGTAGAAGGCAGCAAGTAGGCTTGCTTGACTGGGATGTCTGGGTTGAGCGCTGATCGCTCTCCCCAAGGTCGGGGCACCTTCTGGAGTCAGGTATTAATGTGTGGGTGCAGGCACACGAGTCATATATGTCTTTGGTAAGGGACTTATGTCAGGCACCCGTACAATGTTGAGTGTGGTTGTGTGTGACAATTGAAGGATATTTGTGCAAGACACTATACATGTGCTGAGATTTGGTATACTTGATAATTTAATTGCGATATTGTTGATTCTAGCTTGTATGTCATGCAGGTATAGGGTTGTGTTTCTTCCTTCATGCTAATTGGAACTTGATGTCTTTATTTGAAATGAAGAACTTGGAATCACAGTTAAATTGGTAAAACCATATTTAGGTGATTTATGTGGAACAATTTATGCTTAATTGTTATTCTAGAAAAACATGCTCATTTCTCCTCTTATTGTGAAAAGGTTGGATTTGGCATTACTTGTCTAGTTTTCCTTTTGCCGTTACTATTGTTATTGCCTGTTGGAAATGAATATTGGACCTTTCCAAGCTCGTCACTGCTTTCATCCTGAGGTTAGGCTTATTACTTATTGAGTACTTGGGGTCGGTTGTACTCATACTACACTCTGCGCATAATGTGCAGATCCAGGTGTTGCTGAGAGAGGTGATTGCTTGAGAGTGGCACCGATACCAATTTTGGAGTTTTCGAGGTAACTGATGTTCCTTTCGCAGGCCTTGAAGTCCATATTCTCTTAGTTCATGTTATTACTGTTCCATCTTTCAGACGGTACTGCATTTTTATGTTCGGACTCCGTATTTAAATTCTATAAAGCTCATGTATTCAATAACACCAGATCGTGGGATGGTTATCAGTTGCATTGTTGCTATTGGCTTCAACTATTTATGTTATTCTAATGTTTAGACTAATTAATACAATTATTGAAGTTTATTTCTGCTTATTCTCTTATGAGATTTTGGGTCATGACAAGTGTGCAAAAATCAAACCTTGCACCTATGTTCGCATAGTTACGTTGCTTAGTGCTGGCTTAGAATAGCATTATCTGTCAAGTGGTGTTCCTCAAATGTAATTTATCTACATAGTTATTTAATTCGTACAGTGGCCTTCGCTGATACATCAAGTGACAACATTCAAAGGATCAAACGAGGCGAATCACCTAAACGTAAGCCTAAACGGCCTCAAAGAGCAACAACTATTCTAGTTATAAAAGCAAATAAAATAAGGCTTGCGGCAGCTTCTCTCCTTACTTCAACATTAAACCTCGCCGCTTGTCCTTCACTTCTACAATTGTTGTGAAAATTATCGTAAGCTTCAACGGCTTGGTCATATGATTCGTATGACTAGAACTGCAGAGTCGTACCCAGAATTTGAGTGCAACGGGGGCACACTGTCTTTAAACATGCCATATTATGTACAAGTATTGATTATTACTGTATATGGTCAAAATCAGGCTCGACTATTGCACGACAGATCGGGTTCGGAACGCGAAGGGTTGAAGATCGACCCCGAGTTTCATCGAAGCAGAACACGAGGTCAGAATGTCCATCCTCGAGAACACTAAGCCCGTGATTCGGAACCGATACTGACCCCGAACATGCTTGAGGGAAGATCGTCGAACTTAAATAACGGAAAGCCAGAATATCCGTAATGGTTCGAGCATCGCGGCTTGAATCTCGGCACAAATCAATGGAACCGCTTAATTAGCAAATCAGGAGATTTTTTTACCCAATATAGAGTTGTACCTAAAGCAGGATTCGCCTACTATATAAAGGGGGTCTAATTATTTGTAAGGACACTTTGGATCTGATCACGAAAAATAGCAATAGACTGATCTCTTTAGTTATTATTGTCTCATTATTCTATTTTCGACTCCGATTGCAACATTTCTTGGCCCAAGGGCGATCATCCCACAAGGCCAACGTTGTCCAATTTGGGTGGTTTGCATTCATCTTTTATCATTAATTTTGTTTTCAATTTGATTTCTCATTTTTGTATCAAATTAGATCACGCGTCCTTAAAACCGGGTATAAATTCAATTGTTATCCAATTTGAGGGTAAACAGTTTTGCGCCTACTGTGGGGCTAAGGATAATAGTGGTTATTTGATACAAATGTCCATAACACACACACTGCTTCACACTTGCTCTTTGAAGTGTCTTTGATTCCAGGCTATAATACAGAAATGTCAAACTCTCAATCGGCACCTCTGCACGTTGACAACAAGTCCGATCACCAAGGTGAAAATAACAACATAGCACTAGATAATAAGATCCCGATTGCTTGCCCGATTGACGCTAAGTCACACGTGGCAGTTGATGCGGATCCGCCTACTGACCCCTCAAATAGTGTTCATAAAGAAGTCCAATCAGTAATCGAAACCCCCAAAACATTGAAGGGGACGGGATCAGCCTCCGGATGATCTTCGAAATGTTACAGGCTCAACAGACGACGATAGCTCAGTTGCAAAACCAAAGCCAAATCCCGAACAGAGTTGAGCCCGGCCCTTCCCGGGAAATTACCCGCAGGGATGAATCAATCGTAGGAAGGTCGAATGAATATGAATCGGGGGCAAACCCTGAAATTATAAAGATGCTCGAGGAGCAGACAAAACGGATAGAATCAAGGGAGAAAAAGATCGAGGCAAATGACAAAAAGGTGAAAACCTACAAATCCAGGGTAGACCAAATCCTAGGGGCACCCCTGGTGTTAAAAGGCCTAGATTCCAGGAAGTTCGTGCAAAAACCTTTTCCACTGAGCGCGGCTCCGAAGCCGATCCTCAAGAAATTCCGTATGCCCGAAATACCCAAGTATAACGGAACGACTAACCCGAACGAGCATGTAACCTCGTATACATGTGCTATCAAAGGGAACGACCTGGAGTACAATGAGATCGAATCCGTTCTGTTGAAAAATTTGGGGAGACCCTGTCAAAAGGAGCCATGATACGGTATCACAACTTACCTCCTGATTCTATTGACTCATTTGCTATGCTTGCAGATTCATTTGTGAAGGCTCACGCGGGTGCCATCAAGGTCGAAACGAGGAAATCAGACCTTTTCAAAGTCAAACAAAAGGATAACAAGATGCTCAGAGAGTTTGTGTCCCGGTTTCAAATGGAACGGATGGATTTGCCGCCAGTCATTGACGATTGGCTGCTCAAGCTTTCACTCAGAGACTCAATATTCGAAGCTCAATGGCTTCGCAGCAACTAAAGTAGAACTTAATAGAAAACCCGGTTGTTACATGGGCTGACATACATAACCAATACCAGTCAAAAATCAAAGTCGAAGACGATCAGCTTGGGGCCCCTTCGGGATCCATTTATTCCGTTAGAGCTCTTGACAGAGTCAGGAGAGATATTGATCGCAAACCAAGATCGAACAGAGATCGACATCAGCCATATCACGGGGACAGAAAAATCAGAGTATCCGGGCGAACTCCCTAAGAAATGAAAGGAGAAATGACCGAGGCCAGAGCAGCCAGGGACTTATGACCAAATATAACTTCGAAAAGCCCATCAGGCATAAAGAATCATCGAAGCTATCGGAGTACAACTTTAATGTCGATGCTAGAACTATTGTATTGGCTATCGGTCGCATCAAAGATACTAAATAGCCTCGACCACTACAATCCGATCCGACCAAAGGGATCCTAACCAAATGTGCAAATATCATGGCACTCATGGTCACAGAATGGAGGATTGTCGGCAACTGAGAGAAGAAGAATCCCGGCTACTCAATAACGGACATCTTCAAGAATTCCTAAGAGACCGAGCCAAAAATCATTTGGGGAACAAGAATCCTGACAAACCAACGGGGCAAGAATAACCTCAACACGTCATCAACATGATCATCAGTGGAGTCGATACCCCTCAGGGGCCGATGTTGAAACGCCCCAAAATATCCATTACTAGGGAGAAACGGACTCGGGATTACACGCCGAAGGGAACTTTATCTTTCAACGACGAGGACGCGAAAGGGATTGTACAGCCCTACAATGACGCACTGGTAATGTATGTACTCGTACATAAAATTAGAGTTAAACGTGTGTTAAGCGATCCAGGTAGTTCGGCCAACATCATTCGATCAAGGGTCGTGGAGC
Source organism: Nicotiana obtusifolia (assembly GCA_002018475.1). Lineage (NCBI taxonomy): Eukaryota > Viridiplantae > Streptophyta > Magnoliopsida > Solanales > Solanaceae > Nicotiana > Nicotiana obtusifolia. The sequence continues at coordinate 201,130 of MCJB01018417.1, read as the reverse complement.
AACTCCACCTGCTAGACCAGGTCGTTCCTACAATCCGAGTTCTTAATAAATTCAACATGGCATGTGAGACCACCAAGGGTGAGATAACGTTACCGATAAATACCACTGGAACCATTCAAAAAACAAAGTTTTGTGTGATCGAAGGAGACATGAGGTATAATGCTCTGTTCGGAAGAACGTGGATCCATGACATGAGGGTGGTGCCTTCGACGCTGCACCAGGCATTAAATTTATGACCCCCGATGGAGTTAAAACGGTCTAAGGGGAGCAACCGGCCGCAAAAGAAATGTTCACGGTCGAAGAGGTGACGCCAGCACCAACTGTTCCAAACCAAGTGATCGAAGACAGGACGAAATAGCAATCACAGATACCGTCTTCAGAAGATATGAACAAACAAGCATATGTCGAGGATGATGATTATGGGATTCCCAGATCTTTTATCACCCCTGATAAGTCGATGCCACTAAATCAACAGTCAAGGAACTGGAACAAGTCATGTTGCGAGAGGACTTGCCCGATCAAAAGGTATCCCATTAGAGATAACCACTCACAAGCTGAGCCTAGATTCGAAGTTCCATCTAGTTAAACATAAAAGGAGGCCCCAATCCGAAATCAAACATGCTTTCATCAAGGATGAGGTAAGTAAACTTTTAAAGATAGGGTCTATTTGGGAGGTCAAATACCCGGATTGGTTGGCTAACGTACTGGTAGTCCCTAAGAAAGGGAATAAATTAAGAATATGTGTAGATTACAAAGATTTGGATAAATCATGTCCTAAAGACTCTTTTCCATTGCTCAACATCGATCACATGATTGATGCTATTGCCGGCCACGAGACCCTTAGTTTTCTCGATGCATATTCCGGATACAACCAAATACGGATGGACCCAAGTGATTAGAAAAAAACTTCCTCCATCACTGAATATGGCATATACCGTTATAATGTAATGCCATTTGGGTTAAAAAATGTTGGTGCCACATACCGACGCCTAGTAAATCAAATGTTCGAGAAATAATTAGGGAAGTCAATGGAGGTTTATACTAACTACATGTTATTTATGTCCCTGCGAGCAGATGACCATTTAAGACATTCGCAGGAAACATTTAGTATACTAAAGCAGTACGACATGAAGCTGAACCCAGAAAAATGCGCGTTTGGAGTAGGGTCGGGTAAATTCCTTAGATTCTTGGTGTCAAATAGGGGAATTGAGATCAACCCCGGAAAAATCAAAGCTATCGAAGATATCACGGTCGTAGACAATGTGAAAGTTGTGCAAAAGTTGACCGAGCGAATAGCCGCTCTGGGGCGATTTATTTCGAGGTCGTCCGACAAAAGCTACCGGTTCTTTGCACTATTGAAAAAGAAGAACAACTTTTCATGTACCCCGGAATACCAGCAAGATTTGGAAGAACTCAAAAGGTATTTATTGAGCCCGCCATTGCTTCATATACCGAACGCGGACGAACAGCTGTACCTTTACTTCGCGGTCTCGAAGATAGCGGTAAGTGGAGTCCTAGTTCGAGAAGAACAAGGTACGCAATTTTCAATTTACTATGTCAGCAGAACCTTAGGCGAAGCCGAAACTAGGTACCTCCACCTAGAAAAACTGGCGCTCGCTTTGTTAAGTGCCTCTAGGAAACTGAAACCGTACTTCCAATGTCATCCCATATGTGTCGTAAAGACTTACCCATTGAGGAATATTATGCATAAGCCCGCGCTCTCTGGCCGATTGGCCAAATGGGCCATAGAAATAAGTGGGTATGATATTGAGTATCGACCTTAGACCGCCATTAAATCTCAGGTATTGGCAGATTTCGTGGCCGATTTCAACCGACCCTAATATGCGAGGTCGAAAGAGAGTTGTTAGTTGACTCAGGCACCTCCTCGGGAATATGGACCCTCTTCACAGACGGTGCCTCGAATGCAGGGGTGTCCGGACTTGACATCGTATTGAAACCACCAGTAGGTAATATAATTATACAATTATTAAGACTGTGAAATTAACAACGAGGTCGAATATGAAGCCATGATTACAAGCCTAGAACTAGCCAAGAGCTTAGGAGCGAAAGTGATCGAAGCCGAGTGCGACTCCCTTCTTATGGTAAATCAAGTCAATAGAACGTTCGAGGTCAGAGAAGAATGGACGCAAAGGTACTTAGACAAACTGCAAATGACATTACATCGGTTATAAAGAATGGAACTTACAACATATACCTCGGGATCAAGACAGCGAGCCCGACGCCCTTGCCAGCTTGGGGTCATCAATCGAAGACGACGAATTCGACTCGGGAAAAGTCGTACAACTTATGAGGTCAGTAGTGGAGGAAGGCTACGCTGAGATCAACTCAACGAGCCTAACTTAGGATTGGAGGAACAAATACATAAAATATCTCAGCTTCGGTAAGCTGCCCTCAAATCCAAAAGAGTCGAGGGCTCTGCATACAAAGGCGGCCTGATTTAGCTTGTCCGAAGACAGAATCTTGTTCAGAAGAACATTTGGTAGCCCACTCGCGATATGTTTGGGACCGGGTGATACTGAGTACATTTTGAGGGAAATCCACGAGGTTACCTGCGGAAACCACTCAGGCGCCGAGTCATTGATTCGAAAATAATCAGAGCCGGTTATTACTGGGTCGATATGGAAATAGACTTAAAGGAATTCGTTCGAAAATGTGACGAATGCCAAAGGCACGCCCCGATGATCCATCGACCCGGGCAGATGCTCCACTCAGTTTTATCACCATGGCCATTCATGAAGTGGGGGATGGACATCATTGGCCCTCTTCCGTGGGCACCAGGTAAAGCTCAATTTATACTATTTATGACTGACTATTTTTCTAAATGGGTGGAAGCTCAGGCATATGAGAAGGTTAGGGAAAAAGAAGTCATCGATTTCATTTGGGATCACATCATATGCCGATTTGGAATGCCAGCCGAGATCGTATGCGACAACGGAAGCAATTCATCAGTAGCAAAGTAACCAAATTCCTCAAAGATCACAAGATCAAAAGGATCCTATCGACACCCTACCACCCTAGTGGGAATGAACAAGCCAAATCTACCAACAAAACCATACTCCAAAACCTCAAAAAGAAGTTAACCGATTCCAAAGGGAGATGGAAGGAAATATTACCCGAAGTCCTATGGGCATACCGTACTACAGCGAAATCCAGCACCAAGGCCACCCCATTCTCTCTGGTTTATGGCACCGAAGCTTTAATACCGGTCGAGTTTGGGGAGCCAAGTATCAGATTCCAGTATTCAATAGAGGAATCGAACCACGAAGCCATGAATATGAACTTAGAGCTGTTAGATGAGAGACGCGAAGCCGCTCTTGCTCGGTTAGTTTCTCAAAAGCAAAGGATCGAGAGGTATTACAACAGAAGGGCCAACCTTCGATACTTCAACATTGGGGACTTAGTACTAAGAAAGGTCACGCCGAACACACGGAGTCCGAACGAGGGAAAGCTAGGACCAAATTGGGAAGGACCTTATTGTATCATTAAAATCACCGGAAAGGGATCCTATAAGCTCAGAATGATGGATGGTAAAGACCTACCGAACAACTGGAATATAACTCACTTAAAGCGGTATTACTGCTAAGGTACGAACCTGTTCTTTATTTTTTTTCTTTTATTTGCATTACGAACTAACGCTTGCAGATATCAAACCAGGGGCCATACGGGATGTTAGGTCTGAAAGCACGCGTTGAACTCTATTTCCCTTGGATTGGTTTTGTCCCAAATGGGTTTTACGGCAAGATTTTTAACGAGGCAACAAGTAAATTGTGCTAACCTAGATTCGAAGGCCGGTAACGAATTAATGACAACAGTATTCGAGGCATGTCTTCAATCGGCCCCGAATATTGGGGGGCCACTTTAGCATGGAAGAGACTTCAGGATTGAAGGGTTGAAGATCAATAAGATTCAATGTAAGGGCCAAACGGTCGAATGAACCGTGCTCAAATAGACTGATCGAACCCTGACACAGAACTTGTACGCATACATGGCAGAATAAAGTGAAATCTCTTCTTTGCAAACATCTTGTCTTTTAAAACTTTTCCTTTACATTTCTCAAGGAATTCCTTGCTTCCGATCCCCTAAAGGAAACGAGCCCAAGGGCCACCTTAACCTGAGTTCGAATAATCACTCTCTCACTCGAGGACATAAGAACTATTAGGCAACCCCCGAACTTTAAAGGCTAAAGCCATTTCGAGTTAACAACACTCGAGGGCACGAAGCCTATTTGGCAACGTCCGAATTAAAAGTCTAAGATTGTTCCTAGTTAACAACACTCGAGGGCACGAAGCTTATTTGGCAATGCCCGAATTAAAGGGCTAAGTCCATTCCGGGTTAATGAAACCCGAGGGCATAAAGCTTATTTGGCATTGCCTGAACTATAAAGTCTATGGCCACATAAACACGCTCGGAGACGTCTGAAGCCGTAACAAAAACAACAAGGCATTGAAATTTCTTAACCAGTTCTAAAGGCTACCCTCGGCAAATTATAAACCTAAACTACTTTGGGGAAGAAAGTTTTCGGTAACACCGAATCCCCACGAAGCCTCAAAATGAAATAACATTAAAGGTAAGGTTCATTCGAGCCTTCAAACACAACCTAACTATTTCATGCTAAGGCATATCGATCTTTGTGAATACAAATAAAAAAGCAAAGAAAAAATTTTGAAAGTTGTGAAAGGCAAGTCTTATATATATATATATCAAAAATCCTTTCTACAAGGACTGAATACCCTGATACAAAATTTTTACAAAGGCCAAGCAGCCTTGATACACAGTGTTAAGCACAGAAAGGGATAAAAATCGAACATACGCGACTTGATCTAGATTGGATCCCGCCTCATCATCAGGATTTTCGGGGTCCTCTCATTCTTCGGACCCAACTGAACCCTCGGAATCATCCTCTTCAGGATAGGCCCATTTTTGGCCTCGGCTACAGACACCTTGGCATCCTCAATCTTCGCAAATAAGTTAAAACCTCGAGCGTGGACTTCCTCGAGGGGCCTGCCTACGGGAGTGCCACTTCATATGCTCGACCATACTTTTTGATTGGTCTTGAGCCGCTTCGGCATCAGCCTTGTACTGAGCCACCATTTCATCAGCTTCGACTTTGATCACGGCAGCTTCCGGCTTGGCCATTTTAAGCTCCTTGGACCTTTTAGTTTGGATCTCAGCTTTTTCCTTTGCCGCTCTTAGCTGGGTCTCTGCTGAGGTTAGTTGTGTCCGAGCTGCCTCTTTTTTCGAGGCCAGACGATCCATCTTGCCTCTCCACTGATCGGCCTTAGCTTTAACCACATCCATCTCAGTTCGAAGCTGATCGATCCGATCGAGTTCTTGCTGGACCTACGGATTTTGACCATCATTCACTGAATCAAATTCGTATCACTTATGTCATGAGTCTATTGTCACTTATCAGAGTAAGAATCGGAAGCTCTTATAGTGAGAATCTGAGGCTCATATCGTTCCTCGTTATTACTCTCTGAAAAACGAGAGGACTATCTGTATATGGTTGAAATCGGGCTCGACTATTGCACGACAGATCGGGCTCGATACGGGAAAGGTTGAAGATCAACCCCGAGTTTCATCGAAGCAGAACACGAGGTCAGAATGTCCGTCCTCGAGAACACTAAGCCCGTGATTCGGAACCGATCCTGACCCCGAACATGCTCGAGGGAAGATTGTCGAACCTAAATAACGAAAAGCTAGAATATCCGTAATGGGTCGAGCATCACGGCGTGAATCTCGGCACGAATCAATGGAACTGCTTAATTAGCAAATCAGGAGATTTTTTTACCTTATATAGAGTTGTACCTAAAGAAGGATTCCCCTACTATATAAAGGGGGATCAAATTATTTGTAAGGACACTTTGGATCTGATCACAAAAAATAGCAATAGACTAATCTCTTTAGTTATTATTGTCTCATTATTCTATTTCTGACTCTGATTGCGACGTTTCTTGGCACAAGGGCGATCATCCTACAAGGCCAATGCTGCCCAACTTGTGTGGTTTGCATTTATCTTTTATCATTAATTTTGATTTCAATTTGATTTCTCATTTTTGTATCAAATTAGATCACCTATCCTTAAAATCGCATACTAATTCAATTGTTATCCGATTTGAAGGTAAACAATTATGTACAAGTAGTAAATGATAATTGAATTTAAAAAAGATAAAACAAAATTTTAATCAATTGACTACAAAGTAAAACAATCATTGAATTTAGTAGTAAAAGGAAAGCCCAAAAAAGCATGAGTAGGGGTTTGGATCCTGAGCCAATAAGCAGGTACATAACTTCAACAGTACACTCAACTAACTTTACCATGTAGCCTTTTGTGTTTTCAAGGGCACTAGTAAAATATTTAAGGGGTTTATGTATATACCTATAGACATAAAATAAATATACAGTAATTTTGTCGGGGCCAACAGGTTCGGTGACCCCCTACCCCTAATATAGGTCCGCCCCTGACTAGAAGTAGCTTCGTCTCACCCTAGTAGTTGTACATGAACACTCAAACCATGAACGGCATATACCGGACCTCCTGCCACAATACACAACTTGTTCGATTTCGCCACTATTGAGATAAGAAAAAAAATTTACAAATGGGAGGTGTATTTGGACAACGAAAGAGAAGAAGAAAAATGGTCTAGAAATTGTATCGGAAAGAGAAACAAGAAGATAACAGCAGTAGCAGGGTATGTAATTAGTTCCTTATAAAATAAGATTTGGATTGTATACATGTAAATGTATACCTATACGCTATGTAGTACATGAAAATAGTATGAAAGGCGTATATATAGAGGTGTACTAGGATTGTCTAAGGGAGGGTACTGGACATTAAGGGTTAAGGACACGCGGAGGATTCCTTAAGGGTACTTTTCTTAACGGTATTTAAGGGTACGGGTTAAGGATAGTTTTTTGGGTACTTTACCAGTATTCCTACCGGTCCTAACTTAGGAGTAATTTTAAATTAAAAATTTTAAAAAATTATATTTAAATACAAACAAGCTTTAATGGATGAAAAAAATTCAAGGCTATGAAGTGCCTTTTATTTTATTTTATTCAATGTAAACATTAGATTTCTAACATAAGTTACAAGTATTTATTTGTATTTCAACACTTGTAAAAATAAAATTACATATTTCTTTTGAACAATTTACGTAATTTTCAATAACTTTTGTGGCTTCTCAGTTGGAATTGGTAGCACCTGTTCGTCTGCGTTCCCGCCATCTCCAGTTGATAGTATTTCATTATATGCGTATTCGTCTTTTGGAATTATTTCTGGAAGGCCAAAGTTTCTTTTTGCTTTAATCCAATCTCTAAATAAAACGTTAGTCTCCAAGGTGTCTTCTGCCAATGAGTGCCTGTAGTCTCCAAGTTGAAATCGTGTTGCATTGAAGCGCTTGTGGAAGCTACTGATGAAACTTGAATAGTTAGCACATCTCGGGCCATTCTTGAAAGAATCGGAAATGATTGTTCGTTCATTCTCCAATATTTTAGCGAGTCTTCATTCCCTTCATCATCGCAAATATCAATAATTCCCGCAAGTAAATAAATATCAAGCTCGTTAATTTGTGAAGAATGTGATTGACTAATCATTTGTGAAATAGCACAAAAAAGTCTATTTGCAACAATCTTTTTAAGAGGTTGACATGATGAAGAAGTGGAGGCACCACTAGTTGGTGCAACACAATTCATTTGTCTTTGGTAATAGTCATACACTATTTTAGCATTTTATTGAGTACTATCCAAACAAGTAGAAAGAGTTGGTCTTTGAGTTGGTTCTATTTCTAAATTAAAGTAAATTGCTTCAGTAAGTGTATTTGCACCAATAACTTTTATTTGAGGATGTAAAACAACAACAATAATGCAAATAACAGGAATAGGAAAAAAATATTTTTTAAATTTTTCAACAATCATTTTAATAGCATCTTTATAATCTTCTTCTTGTTTATACTCAAAAAATAACATCAAAATTCCAGCTATATAAATTAACATGCTAGAAATAATTGGATAATATACCCCAAAAAATTCTTTAGTAGCATAAAAAAATTAACATGCTAGAAATAATTGGTAATAGGCAATCGATATTCATAAGCAACAGATACCATATCATACAATGAATTCCATCTAGTTGCAACTCTTTAGGAATTTTTCTAAAGGATAATTCGCAAGAGTCACAATGCATCTTAAATTCTCTACGTCTAGCAGGTATTTGAGAGCGAAAAATATAACCAGCTGCAAATCTAATTTTATCAAAAGTAGTGCCAAATAAAGTAAGTCCATCTTGAACAACTAAGTTATAAATATGACATGCATATCTAATATGAAATAAATCCGAAAAAGGTGGAGTTAATTTAGTTTTCAAAACTCCAATAGCAGAAATGTTTCTAAAGTAATAGTAATAATTTTATTAGAAAGTCCATAAAAATCACAAATTTCTTTGATTTGTTTAGAAATAAAAATATCAGTGTGTCAGTCATCAACAAATTTATAATCAATAAGCGTTTTTGCATATTCCAGTTGTTATCTATCCAATGACATGTCACTGTTAAGTAATTATAACCATTTTCGCTACGACTATGCTAAAAGTGATAGGGACTCTACAATCTAAGTGATAAAATAAATACCGTAAATATTGTTGTTGAAATTTAAAAAACATCACTTCTAACAGTTGTTATAGGGAAATCTTGAAAAGCATAATTATCGATTTTTTGTATGTAATGAACAAATCCGTCAGATGGCGGAAAACTAAAAGGCAAACCCTCTACAACAACTATTTTTGCTATATTTTCTCTATTATCTTTTTGGTCATAATGTAAAAGACCTCCTGATGTAGGACAACCTGATCAAGCAACGTTCATGCCATCAATGTTGGATAAGACAAGACAAGGCGTTGATTAGCCTTAGAGAAGAGCCAAGCGTCCATAAATCTTGCTATGGACGAATCTTGTGTTGAAGATGTACATTTGTGTTTATGTTATATTATTGTGTTGCTGTAGAAGACATTGATTCTTACTTAAGGGGTCCTGCGTGACTATTCCTTAACTTTGCCAAATTGTGGCCTTTTTGTTAGTTATTTGTTTCCTAGTTGATTTAGGTTAACTAGTTATTCTTTTCCTAGTTGATTTAGGTAAAGGCTCATTCTATATAAGCCAAAACACTTCATTATTTTTGGAACCTTACATCAATTTTACAAGAAATTTTCGGCCAAGCCTTTGTGCTTCCAACGTGTGACTTTAACTTGTCCAATTTTGGTGTAATTCAAAATTGAACTTGTTCCTTGTTTGATCAAACAATTTGCAAGACCATTGTTGTCTTGAGGGTTCATTGAGCTTCTTGCTTCTATCTTTTGTTTTTTTTTTTTCGCTTTTTATATTGTATCAGTTGGTATCAGAGCTTGGAACGGGTTTGTTTCTACAATCCCAATCCTGTTCTTCGTGCCTTAGTTTAGGTTCTTTCATTAATTTCGTTTTTGATTAAAAATAAAAATGTGACCAAAAAAAAAAACCGAAAGTTGATAGTTGGTATCAGTTGTTAAATCATCTACGGATTGAAGTCTTGAAGATTGATTGATAAAGAAACGTTCTTGAACCGATTCTTGAAGTTCTTGATCGTTAGAAACCGATAATCTTGAAATATTGAAACTCTAGTTGAAAATCTTGATGGTGCACAATTGAATCTTGAAAATCTTGAAGTTCTTGGGGTTAAAATTATAGTTCTTGAAGAGTTTTATGTTTTTCTTGAAGAGGTTCTTGAATCCTCAAACGTTCTTAACAAGATTGCCTTGAATTCTTGAAGTTCTTGAACTTTAATTTGTTGTTCTTGAAAGAGTATTTTTGAAAAACGTGGAAGAGGGCCTAAAAAGTGTAAGGGAAGCCGAATTTGGGAGGAGAAAGAGGAGGAATAGGAAATCCTAATTCTAGTCCAAGGAGGAAATAACTCCCAATCCAAAAGGGAGAAGTTTCAAGGAGTGAAATTCTATTTGGACAAAGAGAGGAGGGGCGTATTTGTGTTGG